>JAPQRN010021911.1:0-26352 GCA_037367275.1 Coranthus polyacanthus | reverse complement strand
CCAGTGGTTCCTCCGGTCTGTTTAGCTTGTTTCTGTCGGTGGATTATTCCTTGCAAATGCGACAAGACAGCAGGTTCAGAGTGACTTTTAGACCAAAAACACCAGCAATAGCAAAGAAAAGGAGGGAAAGCAACTTTCTCACATGGTTTTTATGTGAAGGGATTCAAGGAAAAACTCTAAGATCCACCTCAGACTTATTTGGAGCTTTAGAAAGCAAACCAACCTCTTCATTCTGTTCTGAGATATGCAGAAATATTTACATATTTTCCCAAAGTGGACACAGGGACGTTTGGAGTCACTCTGGATGTGTGCTGTTTGGTGCATTTTTAGATTACCTCTCTGTGTGCAGCTGGGTTGAAGTTTAGACTGCGGGGTTGAATAAAGAAGAAATTTGTTAGTGGCTAATCTTGTTATTGTAACTTAGCTGACTTTGTCTCACATAAGCTTAATATCTGGGGACAGAGAGGGGAAAAGGAAAGAGATAAAAACAACAGAGGGGAAGTATGTGAGGGTTACATGTATCAGGTGTCCCAGGGCATTACCTGAGGGCCTCTCAGGGCTCGGACCCCCCCCCCCCCCCCCAGCTCTGAACAGAGGCTACTTTTAAGTACGGCCATTGTGTTGAAAGTGCAGATATTGTTACTGCGTGCTATCAGAGTCTGGCATCCTGAAGCTTTGACCCTGGGAGGGGGAGGGGGGCGAGAGATGGCGGGAGGCAGTGATTGGGGGGTGGGGATAATTGCACACCTGACTGAGTCACCTGACTGACAGAGGGAGAGATGCAGACATGTCTGTCTGAGCCTGAGAGGCCTTGAGGTGGGGGAGGAACTAGCCGCCAGTGAAACTGGGTAACAGGTAGAAGGGTGCTTCCGTCCCACAACCGCCAGACCTTGACGAGCTTTTGATCCGATGAGGTTTGTGTGTATTTGGATGGAGCTGGCCCAGTCATGTGCCCTTAGGGCTGTGTTTACAGACAACAGCTTCACCACACAGCCGCAGCCAAGCAGAGCCTGACAGCTAATCAACAAAATTGCTTCTGGAATAAAAACTGAGACTCTTGCACAAACACTTTCTTCAACTGTAAAGCGTGTTGAAGGCGGTGATCGACTGATCAGGAACATTTATATTGTTGTGTAGAGGCACCATGTATTCTCAGCCAAAAAATGTCAATACCAGGGAAAAGCGTCCATGAAGGACAAAGGGAGGGAAGAGAGAGGTGAACGGTGAACGCCTCTCTGTACTCCATGCACCACCCTCGGAAGGGGTTCATTGGTCCTCATGGTGATACCCTTGACATGCATGAGGCTGGAGAGCAGATCGAGCAGCAGGCGTTGCAGCAGAGCCGCTGCATGACTGACTGTTCTTGGCAGAAAGCAGCTCTAACCCTGATGTCTCTTATTGTTCTCACACACTCACTCAGCCAACACAGTCTCACCTGCTGAACCCACAGCCATCGCTCATGCTGTGGTGTCAGTGAAGGCTGAGACTTTGAGAGCTGCTCAGTGTGTGTGTGTGTGTGTACCAAAAGTAAGATTGTGCATGAAGATTGTGTGTGTGTGCTCACTGTTCTTATTGCATTAGAGAGAGGGAAATATTTCTCCTTGCCCAACGAGAGGTTAACAGGTCTAAGGAGTGAGTGTGGGGTGTAAAGTGAAAAGCTGCTTGTAATGACTTCCCCTCTTTTGTCATAATGAGCACCTGCCTAAATGAGTTTCTACTGGTTCATTTCAGTTCATGGGGCAAACACAAAAAAACTGCTCAGAATAGTCAGAGGCATGCATTAACCAGTACATCAGTAAGAGCAGAATCTGCCTGCTTAGCAGCATCATCCACGTTAACATTTTCTTCTTTACGCTGCTGCAAATTTTTCTCAGTCATTTTCATGTGAGCGGGACTTCAGCATGTGACTAATATGTTGTTTTCTATCCTGCAGAAGAAGCTGACAGCAGAATGTGTGTTCAGGGAGCAGTTTGAGGAGAACTGGTACAACACCTATGCTTCAACTCTGTACAAACACACAGACACGGGACGGTTCTACTACGTGGCCTTAAACAAAGACGGCTCGCCCAGGGAGGGCGGCAGGACTAAAAAACACCAGAAACTCACCCACTTCTTACCCAGGCCGGTGGAGATTGAAAAGATCCCTCAGGCATACCGGGACTTATTCCAGTACAGGTGACCAGTGCTCACGTCGGGAGAAGTGGTTACGCTTGGAGGGACAGAAAAAAGAGGGAGCAGTTGTTGTGGATATTTGGAGCCTGGTACAGAACTGTTTACCCTCTCAACCTTATCGCTTTCCTCAGCTCCTCCTGAGGTCACTGCGTTTGCGCCTCGGCCAAACACGTACAGCACTGACATGAACATTGTGCACGTCCCTGGATGACCCCTCACTGCCTCTGCAGCGGACTTGTGACCTTAGTGAGGAGGGAAAGTTATCCTGTAAAACCACTGCCGACATGGAGGAAAGAGGTTAAACTGATGGAGGCGATGGCCTCAGGCCCATATGACTGCCGGCTGCGGGCCGACTTTCAAATCAGGTGCCATGTTTTCTTAATAACCACTTTTTAGATACATACCGAAGTGACAAGCAACGACAGCTGCAGTCACAGCCTTTTTTTCTTTGTTTTTCTGTGTAGCACTAAGTCTGTGGGCAAGAAAATATGGGTGGTTGACTATATATATATATATATATATATATAAAAAAAAAAAACTATGAAAAAGAGTGAGTAACATTAAACAAAAGCTCCGAATGACAGAAAGCACTGCAGATGACACAGTAATGGTCATGTGAAATGTAAAAGAGGGCACATTCCACATACACGATGGTAAATAGGAGAAGAAGGGTCAGAGATAAAGCAGGTTAAGTGACAGGTCGGCATCGTCAGGTACTGAAGAGTCTGACAGAGGAATGTCTGTGAGGCAGGGAACAAACTGCTACAAGCCAAACTGGAGTTTTATTAAGAATTTTACTAACTCAAAGGTGAAGATGGAACACGATCTCTACAATGAATGTGGGATCAATGAAAGAGCACTTACTGCACATGCCCAGTCCCAGCTGGAGGCTCATTTGATCTCTCGCGTCGCCACCGGAGTCTAACGACCACATTCATAACAGTTAAAAGAAAAATATTAAGCACCATCGTGTAGGAATTATATGCAAAACAAAAAAAGAAGGTGACCGAGCTTGGGACAAAAGCACTTCTCTGACCGCGGTTGTAAAGAATAAGTGATGGGTTTTTTTTTAAAGGATGGTGACTTGTAATGTTCAAAGTGTCACGAACATTATTAAAAATGCAAGCAGCTGAGGTGTACATATGGGTTATCCTATTTATGAGATGTACAATATATTTATTTTCTACATATAAAGTATAAATATAAATCTATATATTTATTTATTGCAAAGACTTTATTTTGTAATGAACTTGAAGTTATCTGAACTGTAGATTCTACTGAAATTACACCAAAAAAAACAAAACAAACAAAAAAATGAAGAACTGCAATGAACATGACAATAAAATTGTCCTGCTATCGAGAATTCATTGTGAGAGACTATTTTTGCTTGGATAAAAATATGATGTACCAATTAAAACCAGATATAAAATACGTTGTATGTGAATGCTGCTTTTCTTTTCTTTCATCTTTAAACCTCACGTGTATATTCTTTTACCTGTGGAAGAAGTGGTCCGACGCGACGTCCTTGCAGACTTTGGGTTTAACGGATACTGCAGATATTTTCCCAGAGGTGAAACACCCATGCGATCCCATGGCAATTTACCCTCATAAACCCTTTACCAACTAATAGGCACAGACCCTCTCTGTCTCCATAAGGTCTTAGTCGGCCCACATACACCGTATCGAATCAGATTCCTTATGCAACTGGATCCCGACTACTAATTGGCTTTACACATCAGCATGGGTTAGGGCAGCGATTGGTTGATCATTGCAGGGGCCTCAATGACCCCACTGTAGTGGAGTCTGCCCTGGGCCTTTTCAATGGACAGAAACAGCTGCCTGCCGCACAGAGAAGCAGCGTGGATGTGCCGCAAACCTGGAGCGGTGGTAATCTGGGGCTAAGAGGGGATGGGATCAACATTTCAACATCTGCAATAGTTGTAATGTTTCTCCACTGGCAGATATCTGTAAGCTGTGAGAGCAAGCTCCCCTGGGGGAAGGGAATGGAAAAGTCAAAGACATGCAGGGGAAAACCCTGGCAGACTGAGAAATGAAAACAATACTGGGAGAGGGAAAAATAGATGACAGATTGAAGGGAAGAGAGTGGGACAAAAGGCACTTAGTGCGGTGTGTGTGAAAAGCAGGGACAGCGCATCAGGACGTGCAAGTTATCTGATTTCCGACTGTTTATTTTACTTAAAACCACCACTGTCTGATTTATCGATCGTCTGACTAGAAAACGAGAATAAACAAGAAACCTGAATGAAGTGGAGTTCAATCATTAACTCAAACAATATCAGCCAAACATGTCTGTAGCAGTGCAGGCGCCCGAGGGCAGAAAAAAAAAAAGAATCTGCAGTACAGACGTGCCAAATAAATGTGAGTTAATAATCTGATATTAACACTTCAGTCATTTCTTTATTACGATTACATTAAACCCAATTTAAAGAATCCTTATCAAAAGTATTTGTTGGGAAATAAAAACCAGCCAATACGTTATTATTATATTATACAAGACTCAAATAATCTACCTTTACTAATAATGCGCTTTTTATCATGAAATCTATAATAGGATTTGTGCTGGACCGACAACTATGAAGAAGAAGAAGAAGCAAATGAAACAAATGACTCAACAAGTGCTCATCCTTTTGGTCACTTTATTAAATGTTATATTAAATACTTAACAAGATAATAGCAGATCAGATTCATGGCAAATTATGTTGTATTTGCTAACATAAGAACATTCTTAGGAGGGCAAAAAAGTTTCTCTACAATTATGAAATACAAGTTGTGCAAACACAGGAGCCAACTAGAGACAACAGGCGCCTCTTCATGAGAAATGTACATGTTCCTCATGGTTAACAGCTACACCAGTTTAAGCATTTAGAAGCAAGAATGTGCCAAAGTAGAAAGCAGGGGGTCTGGGGTCCCGCCTGGTGCGACTACAGCGTCCAGGAGGGCACGTCTCACAAAGCACGTGCACGTCAGCCAGGTGTAAGAAGATTTCCAGTCTTTACGTCGCGTCAAGTCTTTCCTGACTTTGACAGACAAGTAAAGAGCATTTAGTTTGGGCCCTGTGATACCAGGCTGAACGTGTTGTGCTTTTTGAGACCCAGTCATTCGCCCCCTGGCTTGGGATCAACACAAGTGGAACATAAACAATGAGCAGGACGCACGGTGCTATGCTAGACAACACGTGACAATGTGAATGATGTTACGAAAAGGTCATAAGAACCGGCAGGCAGTTTTGAACAACACAAGCATTCCATTACCATGTTCAGCGACAACTAATGTAAACACTTAAGAGCATAATAGAAAAGATTCTCAACAAATCTCAAATTTTAGTACTTTACACAGCTTTTTTAGGAAACAAATATAAGGCCATAATTTTTTTTTTTTCTGTTTTTTTTTTGTTGACATATCAATTTATTCTACCTTCCAAAAAGAGCAGGACTTTGAAGCACCAACAGTTCTCCGCTTCCTAGATATTGGTGGAGGAATCTACTGGGGCTAACATCATGAAGAGCTTTACATCATTGAGTCTTGTCACTAACGACACTGGTCCCACTCAGGTTTGTTAGGCATTTAAAACAGTATAAAAAACTGACTTTAAATAATAACGAAACCCTCTTTTAAGGGGAAAACAATACAATGCCTAAAAGCATTGGGGGTAGATTTGTTTGTCTTTAAATACATGAAAAAATTAAGATATAGAACTTGAATAACATTAAGGCTGTATATACATTTTTTTTTTTTTTTTGTCGACGTTCTAATAGACCCAGCTCACACAGTTATTTATACATTATACTGCCTCTTCCCTCAGTGAACTACAGAATAAAAGACTGAGAGTCGATCCCATGTGTGGCCCTCATTGGACAGCAGCCTAGTCTCAAAACTACACCACCCTCTGCTTGGTGCTCCGCTTTCAACCGGGCTGAGCTGAACCGGGTCGCTTTGAGCTCTAAGTGGTCTCGCAATGCATCTGGTAAAGAGAACAGGGCCTTGCTGGGACTGGGCCGCTGGGAGCCGGCTAGCTGAGTGAGGGTGTGGAGGAGCCGTCCTGACCTACAGGCCCTTCGAGGGCCCAGGATTCTTGCCCATGGCCTGATGAGCGCTGAGGCCATGGAGCTGCTGGTAAAGTCCCAGCAGGTCCATCTGGCTGATCCCAGAGGCTCCCAGCATGCCGTTCTGCAGTGCCAGCTGGTTCAGGTAGCTGGCCTGGTTCGCCATGGCCAGCTGCTGTTCCCGCACCTTCCTGTTGTTGATCAGCTTCTGCACGTATGTCATCAGCTGTGCGGACACAAACACGGAGACAGTTAGGAGAATCACACATTTAAGGATTTAAAAAATACGCTAAAGGCCAGGCTGTACAAATGCCCGAATCTTGCTCTACAAAAGTAATACATGGCTCCCAAATCATTGCCAACTAGTCTTTCTCAGATCTATTATTATTTTTTAAACAAATAATGCACAGGCACCCTTGCATTTTTGTTACTGTTTGTTGATATTGCACATATACGGCGTATAGTTAAATTAAAGGAAACTTTCAGAGAAATATTTGTCTCGAGTTCCAGAAAATCACAAATCATCTATAACCGAGATCTACGTTTTTGGCCGCATGTCCCGGTCAGAGAAATGTCTACCAGCTGAACAACAACACCTCAACCCTTCAAAACACACTGGAAAATAACAGGCAAGAAATACTCAACCATCTACGTTTAAAATTGGCCAAATAAGACAAAATTCATCACAGAGGGTGAATGTCATAACTTATTGAGTTACTGCACTGAACATGACAGAACAAAACCCCAAGTTTGCATGCAAGTTAATGGGAATAAATGAGTTAATGCAGCGCATGTCTGTCATGTCCAGGTTAAAGCATTTTTCGCTGCTGCTGACAATGTTTTTTTTTTGTCAGCTGTTAAATATTGTGGACAAAGCTGCATATAATAATCTTTCTATTCAAACTTGTTGCTGCTTTGGAACGAATACTACAGTTGATGGTTAAGAGGTCGAGGACACGGTCGACTCCAACAAAAAAAAAAAAAAACCCACAACAACAACACAATGATCACAGTCAGTTTTTGGTTTAGTTTTCGAAACATCATTCAATTACATCTGGACATAACATGCTAAGTGTGAAACGTAAACACACCCAGTCTAAGATTCTGATAATACAAATGAAAATACTTTTGACATTTATACTATATAAACAGTTTTGGAAATAATTACTAGACCAACTGTGATTTTCCGTAGATTTTAAACATAACAGTCCTTCAGTGTGACATTCTGATATTCTGTTCTTGGAATTTTGTCTGTTTCTAGATTTTGAAAACATGAGATGTTCTTAATTCATACGAAACATTTTTTTTGTTGTCCTTGATTTAAATACAGCTTGTTTCTCATATTTACATTTGTAAAGCAAACATTTCATGTGTCTTTGGCCAGACATTTACCTCATATCTGTAGACCAGAACACCCTGACGGCTTAGATGTTCACTACTTTACTAAGTCTAATCATTATTTCCAAAGCTGTATTTAATGTAACTGTATATAATTACACTGAAGAATATTCTCAACATATTAAAAATGAAGACTTAAGTGATTCGATGCCTCATAATGCGCATTTTATTTCAGTTTCTAAAAGTGGTTGATGGTTTCATTAAACAACATCAACAAAATCTTGTCATCCAAAAGTCAACTTTGTCCCTGTGGTTCACCTGAACATGCTATGATTCAGCTTTCTCACTTTAAAAAGTACAGTTTAAGGGTTTCGTGGCTTTTACACGGAGCAGCTCTTACCGCCTGCTGCCTGGTGAGGACGTCCCTATAAATGGCTTCTCTGCGCTTGATCTCCAGTTCCACGGTGGCCTGTCGGCTCAGAGCCATCGACTGGACGTGGCTCTCTGTAAGTGCTGGGTTCTCCTTCCACTGGGGGGGGGAGACGGACGGACAACCGTTTACAGAGGTTAACCACCATCACAACTACAAAGCTCCCACTAACACCCTGTTCTAGTCCGGTAGCAGAGATAACAGCGATATCGTTAAAAGGGAATTCTTCTGACTAAACATTAAACTAAGAGTCTTCGTATAAATGTCTTCCACTCACCACTCTGGCAATAGTATCTTCTAGTGCCTCGGGACGTAAAGACTTCAATGAATTTGTTGCTTCAATGACCTTCTGCCGTCCCTGGTTGATAAGATCCTGAGACAAGACAACACGGGTGAGTTACAGTCAGGGTAAACTTAAGACCATCAGAATTTATTCTAAAACATTTTTACTACACGTCTTGTTATAACACACAGGTTATTATTAATCCTGCCGGGTGGTCATTTACACTCATCATGTGTATTACGCAAACGCCCCACCTCCCACTTAAAAAGCCAAAGCGAGTGTCAGTGTTTACAATTTAGATTAGACGATGATGCTTTGTGTCACGAAAAGAGGAAAAAATGATCATGAACAGGGGGAGAGGAAAAAAAAAAAAAAAAAAAAAACCACTATGAGAGTGATTTACCATGAACAGCAGTCAGTTAAACTTGTATTCTCTCCTCGTCTGATGCCAGATGATAATAACAGTAACGTTAAGCGCTGAGCTGCCTGCAGTAGTTGTATCTTTCCTCGTCTGTCTTTCTAATCGCTGGGCACTGCCTCTCTTGGTCTGTCTGTGTCTTGCTTGCAATACTCAGAGGATGTATCATTTAGTCTGTGAATCATTTTTACAAGCTTTTAAGAATCTGGATACTTTCAACAAAACAGAGATGCAACGATCATAAAACTCCAAACAAGCACAAGCACGTTTTTAGTCATTTGTCCTCCTTTCATTTCATTTATTGATTAATTTGACAGGGAAAGTGCAAATTAATCCACATAAACATACGGGGGTGTAAATGAGCCAGAGTTAGCCAACAAGGCTCATCTTAATCTGTTGTCCCTGAACTGATGGCTAAAAGGCAGCCTAAAACCAAAACTAGAAAAAAAGAAAGAAATCATCATAATGCAATACAAAACATTGACAAAACAATTGAGAAGAAAAATAATAAAATCCACAACAGTTTACAGCAGTAAGGCAGCAGGGCCAGATATGTTCAGTGTTCACATGTTTGGTTGTTTATGAGCCACAGTTTCAGCCCACAAGTGAAAGAACAGTGAGCGTTGATTTCTCTGATGTGGACTGGTAATAATTTCCATTCTTTGGATGTTGTTATCAACAAAGCGGATTGGCTAAAAGTACTTTTTCTTATAGGAACGACACGCTCGCCTCTTCTGACTCCTCTGGTCATTTGAGAGCTGTTTCTTTTTGTGTAATAAAAGGCCTGAAGTGGAGGAGGAACAGTATTCTGTAAAATTCTTAAAACTAAACAAAGATCAAAATATGTTATCAAATATCCCCAGTTCAGAAGTTTGTGCTTATTTAAGATTTGACAGGTATGAAACTTGTTTGGCTTCTGATCCGGGGCTTTTAAAGCAGCTTTGAAAACACACAATGACCACTGCTCTCTCCTGGCCTTCTGTCAGATGTGCCACTGGGTATAAATAGCTGCTGCTCCAGACATGGAGTATTACAAACTGTCGGGTGGAGAAGCGGGGCAGAGCTGGGCTCGCCGGCTACTAGTCTGCTGTCACAATTAGCAGTGGGGTCTGAGGAATGTGGGGCGCCATGCCGTGGGGAACGAGGGGGGAGGAGAGGGGCATGTGGAGCTCATTACTTACCTCCAGCTGCTGGTTGGTCATGGAGGCCAAAGCCGCCATGTTGAAGGAGAAGTAGCTTGAGGTGCCCATGTCCATCTGGGGGTACGCAGCCGGGTAGTTGGCCCTCATCGACAGACCCTGAAAGATGAAAGACAGAGACGGAGGGAGGGAGACAGGAGGCAGGATTACTACACAACAATTAAGCAGGTGTTAAAGAGTTACCAAGGGCATGATGGGAGACTGTATGCCAGCACTGTGGCTGACCAGAGAAGACACCTCTCCTGTCAACCTCATTCACACAGCGACTGTCCAGCTCTTCACTTCATTTTCAGTGAGCAAACCTGATGACAAAGTTATCAAACAAATGGCTTATTTCACTGCACAAGAACATTTGTGTGTGTGCAGTGACCTGAGGTAAACAGTCATGTCCCAGTACAGGCCAGCAGGATGCCGATGTTTGTGTGTAATTGAGCCTCTGCTGCAGATGGTTTTCCCGTGCCCTGTAATCTGGCCATCCGGTATGTAGGGGTGTGTGTGTGTGTGTTTGTTAGGGGCCTGTGGGGGTCTTTGGACAGTCTTTGGTCACAGACAGGTGTGCAGGCCTAAACAAAACCTCAAAACAACTACATATGTGCACACACGCACTTCACTTTCAACAAGCAGCCTCTTTTGGACTTATCTACATCTTCACACAGACGCAAAAATCTAGACTGGACTTCATTTCCAAAGCTCAGAAATTTATGACAAGAGTCTTACTGAGTGCTGTATTGAACTGAAGTCATCCCAGTGAGACAGGAGGGCTCCAGGGTTCAGTTTAGTTTTGGGCGCCTGATCATGTTCTCACAGTTTTTCCCATTTCCTGAGTTGCAAATCTGATATTCATACACACAGCTTTTCCCGGCCACCACTGGCCAACCCTTAAGTTGTGAAGACATTAGCAGAGGCAGGGTTACGTTCCAGTTGTTTCTCCCACAAAGCTCCAAGTATACAATGTGATACTACAGCCTATCTCAGTTGAAGGCGACTAACTTCTGCATCTTCCCTGGATAACAGACTGCAGTGACGCGAAAACAAATGAAATGCACACATTTGGCCTCTGCGACTGGGAACCCTCTGTTCTCTTGAAAAGCAGAGGAGCTGCAGGGAAAAGCCGCTTAAGGCGCACAGAGGGCAGAGGAGGGAGAGTGTGTTGGAAAAATAATCATTAGAGTGAATTAGAATCTAGGATTACACAGAGGGGGGGAGAGGAGACCTGCTCCTGATCTCTTACAACATCAGCTCCCCCTCCATACACTTCTCCAAATAAACCCCACTAATTGCCCATTGATTTGTCCTACAAGAATAGAGAGGGGAAGGGGAGGGGGGTTATGGAAAAGTAAAGGGTGAAACGCAGACACAGTCGAGGCGAGAGGAGTCCCTAATGCTCTGCGGACCTGGCTACTTACAGTAAATAGGACTGACACTGCTTGGACAGCTTCTCTGTGCTTGTTTAGCAGATCACTAGCCTGCTGCTGCAGGGGCAAAATGACCACCACAGACAGGAGAATGGAAAGGCCCCGTCATCCGCTTACTAAGTGATGAAAGGATTAAAAAGATCCAACATGAACTCTCATCCCGACAGACAAAAGCGGGCCTTAGCTCAACCTTGAACTTAGAAGTCAAGAGATGCGGGGAATGATGGACACAAAGGCTAAGTGCTGCACGTGTCCACCTTTGATTTTGGATCTGAGCTGATCTGCGTGCGTTTCTTGTTTCCTACCTTTTTCTCTGCTTCGTACTCGGCCCAGGCAGCCTTGCGGTCCTCCTCGCTCAGGGCTTCCTCCTCCTTGTGGTCCAGCAGGGAGTCGTGCTCATGGTAACAGACGATTTGGTCCTTGTTGATTTGCAGCACCTCAGCCAGGATGGGATCCTACCGCAGGTGAGGTGACAAAGAGACAGAAAAAAGTGTCACAGTGGGGTTCGAACATTAGAAAAGAGGAAAAAAATGGTTCAGAGGGCCACCTGAGTAGCAGAATTAATTTTGGGACTCTTATTTTAAATACCCTGTCCATTTAGACTTTCAGCCAAAGTACATATCAGACAATTTCAGCAGTGTATTGTTTTCCCCTTCAAAGAATTTCCTTATTAATTAGCAATTTTTATACTAATCCTGAATGCACAAATGCACTCATTTGTTTTCTGCTACAAACAGTGTGGCGTGGTGAGTGGATTTCAGGGGGGAAAAAACTTGGATTTGCTTGTAAGAGGATTAGACAACATATAAAAAGCCAAACAAACAAAATAAATAACTTAAGCTTTTTTGTCAGACTCTCGTTTCCATGACCACATTGTTATTGAAAACAATACCTAGGTAAAATTGGAGAGCTGGGCCAGAGTCCTCTCATACAAACATGGTTTAAATTACTCTCACTGCAGCATGTTAACTTTTTTTTTTTGTCTTGACTTTACGTTAAACTGAAACTGGAAACATCATCGTATAGAAGTTGCATCATTAACCTCAGTGTGGGTCAATTCATAGTGGGGCTCTTGCCCTCCTCACTCGCACTATGAAAAGTGACAATTACGGTGAAGCTCCATACAATCTGTCATTTCAAGAGGTTAAAAAAGGACAAAACAGAAACAGCAAACTAAGACGGTGAATGGTGATCGCAAACCTGCAGAAAATGAACACCAGGCCAGAAGGGGTGAAATGAGATCCTTCAAAAGGGAGAAGCAAGCTGCAAGCAAACTACACAAAACCCTATTTTTAGACCCACACATGTCCACAAAGTGACAGATAAGGTGGCAGAAACAGGTAGGAGCACAACGGGCCAAGTTCAGCTCATTCCACAAGGACACAGAGCTTCAACCTCCCGACACTTGGGCCCGACTGCGCTCCACGTTGACACGTTTGTATTTCCTCGCCATCACACTCAATCAGGACAAAACCAGGCCACCCTTGAACAACCAGACATTTTGGAGCAGAGGCACAGCTAGCGATTCAACTGCTGCTTTGCTCTCTAATTAGGACATAAAAGCACAGAAGAGCCTGTTGGCCTGACTCGGATAAAAGGCATCCGCCGTGGGTTTCTTCTGCCAACATGAGGCCAAATAAAGGTCACAGTCAATGCCAGTTCAGACACTTATGACAATGACCACAGACCTCCAAAATAAAACACAAAAGTTAAACTTGTCCTTTGCAACATGAATCATTGATCAATTCCTGCAGCATTTGACACAGCTTGCTGTTATGGAGCTGCTTCTGCTGGCCCTAATGGCAATCAATACGGTTTCATTTCATTATCAATTTAATGTATGTTTAGTTTAGATCGGAAACAGGTAAAGAATTACAATTGTACACATACTCATAATAACCACTTTACATTTATATTTTTTTATAAATGTAAACATTTATATTTTTTCCTGTCCGTGACATATTCAGACACAGCCTGGACGATGAAATAAGACCTGCATCTAACAATCATTTTCAATGTCAAGTACGCTGTCATTCATTTTCTCTATTAGTTGTTGGGTCAAAAGAGTCATAAAATGGTGGAAAAGGCTGTCGTTTGATTTGATTTTTCTATTAATGCTGGGCTTTACTTATGCCACTCAAAGCTTTGTATAAAACCTGCTGAACATGTAGACAGTGTTTGTAGGTTTTCTTCAAATGGATGACAGAAGAGCGCTTTTCACTGCTGACCGGGTAACAGGTCAGTGGAGCTGCAGGTCAAATGACAGTACAGACGCTCCCACTGGAAACCAGTGCATTCTGGGGTACCTAAGTAATCCCCACTAGCAATGGCTCTGGGGTGGTCCGGTCCATCTCCCAGCCTAGTGCGCTGTGTGTGTGTATGTGTTCAGAGCCAGCGCTAATGATTGTAGGTAACCTGACCTGGGCTATTGTCATCCTTATGGAGCTGCATGGTAAAGCCTATCGCTTTACTGAGGGGAAACAGAAAAAGCATGAGAGACGCTGGGTGGGCAAATGCTCAGAAAAAGAAAGTGGTAAATTACCCCACTCGTCTCAACCTTTTCCTCCTCTGAGCAAAAATATGGGGAGCAGGGAGAGTTTTTGTTAAGAGTCAAATTTCAGAAGGAATTTTGGGTGTGTTTACGTTTTTACATTTAATAATGAAGATGCCATGGTTAGGATAAACACAAGTCTTTCTTCATTTGAGACCAAAGAACAGATTCAGCCTCAATTCGAGTCCCCCTCAATTAATCTTCTATCTAAATCCTGAACAGAACATCGGAGAAAAAAAAAGTGTCTTATTTAACAAAGGGTCTGTGAATGTGCTAATAATGTAAAGTGAGCTCTGAGCTGAAAGCCTGCTGCAGCTGACTGCTAAACAAGTCAAAGATTATGAAAACTGCTATGCTGCCAGCAGTCCATAAATGATGTAAAGCAGTTTTGAAACCAGGCAGCTCTTACATCACAAGGTTGAAAATTTAGGAGTCGACATAAGCGGGCCTCATGTAGACTTTACAACTTGGCACAGGTACCCACACGTACTTTACCCACTGACTTTAGGTGACGCTTAACTGTAAAAGGTCTGATGCAATTAAACACCCGCCTGCATTAATAGCTCTGGTTTCAATGCAGGCAGGATTTTTGGCCATGTTATCAGATACTTTCTCGAGCTGAGAACATTGTCGACCACGTTAACCCAATTTCCTGCACCTAAACGGCTGCTTATTGTGCTTCGATGTGGCTCTGCGATTGCTGTTTTTATGTCTGTCATTGCCACAACAATAAACCTCTACTTAACAGAGAGAAACAACTGGCAGGGAGCATTAAATGTGAAGGAACAGAGATGAAAGTTTGTGAAAGCAAGACTTTGGACTGCAATGAAAAAGAAAGTTGCAGTTCACATGCATGTCTGTCCAGATTCATATTATATGTAGTAAAGACACAAAGATGAACTGGTGGTTGCCGTTGTGTAGCAGTTTAGGATAATAAGAGTTGCCATCACTGTATCAAGTACAAATATAATGACTTTCAAGACCTTTTTAATAAATCTTGATGAAAAAAATACCTTTACTGAGGCACAAGAAATCGACGAGTTTACAGGAACATTTACTGAAGACTGTGTGCGCGTGTCAACCTGTGCATAACCCACAGCCCATCAGCCTTTAACCTGGCTGATGGAGAAACTGTGCTGTATGCTGTCTGATGAAGGCTTTGTCCAATAAATTGGATTTTCAAGGTCATTGCAGATATAAAATACCCATAAAATAAAGCAAAAAAAACCTGAACAAAGCATAGACACACTCATTTAATCTGCCACAGATCAAATTTAATACCTCCCCTCTAACAAATCCAGACTTTTGAAGACATTTTAAGGCCTTGAAAAATCAAGACATTTTGAGATGTTTTAAGGATCCGCGGTGACCCTGCGTTGCTGTTGAAAAGATGATTTGAATCATCAATGCATTAACATTTCATTCACACTATGTTTAGTGACATATTGTATGTTCACGTTATCTACTTCTATTCTTATAAAATATCTGCAAGTAACATTAAACTTTGACGTTAATATAAGGAAGTGAAGGCTAACGTCAGAATTTACATATATGTCTTTAACGCAGAGATCAGGGGGTTACAGGCAGCCGATTTTATTGTCTCTCATTAATTACTGCAGATTCAGGCAGCATGAACATTACATGTTATGTTCAGGTCCTCATAAGCCTCTGCTTCTTATCAAGAGGGAGGACTGGTAGGTTTTCATACAGTTAACGTTAGTAAAAGGGATATGATGCCCTCGACCGGCAAACATTACGATGGAAAAGTTAAGTTGACCTTTTGGATATAAAATGACACATTTTGTCAGAATTAGAGTATGAATTCTTGAGTTCTTGCCAAAAACTAGTTTCTTGAGGTCACAGTGACCTTGACCTCTTACTACCAAAATCTACTCAGTTCATCCTTGAGTCAAAGTAAAATTTGAAGAAATTCCCTCAAGATGTTTCTTAGATATTGCATTCAAGAGTATCGGATGCACGGACAACAGGAAAACATATCTGTCACCAGTGTGAACAGATAAAGAGGGACAAATATGCATTTATAGGACAGTAGTTACATATAGAGATCTTCTGTTGCCTGAAAGTGCCAACTGTTTTCTAGAGTTGTCAAGGACTGAGCAAATGTGTTCAAGGTGGCTATGTCTGCCAGAAATGTCATTTGATGCACAGGTGGGGTTAACCATAGCAACACAGGGGGCCAAGGCAGGATCGCAGCAGCAGGAATGTGAGGAGCTGAGATATTTGTAATACCTAAACATAGACCGCCAAAACTCTCCCTCCACCAGCTGCACACAAATGATACACATAACCCTGCTGGTCTGCTCTAAACAGTTTCTGTGAACAAACGCTGTGCCTGCCATCAGGACCACGTTGTCTTTACACCCTCCAGGGCCTGCAGACGAGTCAGGGGGTTTATCTAGCTGTCAGTCAATTAACAAAGAAACAAAATCATGCATGTCACAAAGGGCTAAACAAAGACAATAAACATACCGCATTCCTATAAAAACAAGCCTCAGCTAGCAGTCAAGGTGGGGGGTGTATTTCTACAAGAGCTCACTGCAAGGGCCAGCCAGCTGGAGCTGGACGGGCAGGTCAGGATTCACGAGAAATCTGCAAGAGTACGACGGTGCAACTGTACTAGCAGAAAAACATTAATAAATTAAAATGGGTTCCTGAATAAATCGCGAGTGAGAAAATGTGGAGGCTGTTCACGGCGCACTGCACTCAGAGGTGTCACCCAGTTCAGCGCTGCAGCCCACAGTCCGCTGCCTGGTCTGGCTCGGGATGCACGTTCAGACAGAAAACAAAGTATAACTTTGCCATGCATCATTCATGTGAATTTGACCTCAGGGCTGTTTATGCAGTCTGTGTTGATTCTCCTCAACCAGCTGATGTACCAGCTGGACTGACATTAGTGCAATTCTAGCTACAAATGGATGAACGGATTGTGTGTCGTAGGAGGATGCCTGAGTCTCTGACTGATCTCATCAGAAACTCGAGTTTCTTCTGCATCTGTGGTGAGATAGATTCATAAAGCCTTTATATAATTGTAGAAAGATATGCAAAAAAAAAAATCATATTGGGATTATTTTGATAGATATTGTGATTGTGAGACTTTTAGTGGGAATAGTAATAAAAAATGATGTGATATTTGCTGGAGGTTTATACCACACAAGCATGTTCTCTTAAATATCCAAAATATGATTATAATGCCCTGAGACACTTTACTTTAATCAATAATATATTGCACTTGGCCATACAGTGATTTCAATACTTTTTCAATTAATTGTTTGTCCCTAGTGTAATTCTGTGCTCAAGCTGACACGTTGCAAACTCATCCTTGCCTCAATTTATGCTGGCTCTGTAAATTCTCATCTAATGACACATACTCATGTCTTTCCACTGACTTTTAACAAACAGGCCCATGACATCAGTCTTATAACACTATTCAAAACTAGCCATGTTCAGTGTGTTGTGCTAGGGCTACGGCTACTGCCTTTTAGCATTATCTTTTGGTCTACATAACATCTCTGATCAACGAAAATCTAAAAAGTACTCAGGTGAATAACATGTACACAAATAAGAGAGGAAATGTCTGACTGTAAAGGCTTCTTTCTGAAAGCATTACATGGCTTGTTCAAGGTCAATAACCACACAGAAAAGGCATCATTACCGATAAGGGAGAGACAGTGGTATCTCCACAGACAGTCTCAACAGACCTGAATACAGAAAACAAGAGCCACAGCTCTCGCCTGCAAGAACGCGGTCGCTCGCTGTTACTATCATTAGTGCTCTCTCCACCTGCAATCCAACAAGCTCAGACATGTTTTCTGAAGGCTGGCAAAACGCTGTGAAGTGTAAGAAACCTGTTACCCAAGCATAAGTAGATGGGGTTCGACAAAAAGCTTATTTGCAACTCGTTCATCAGAAAATAACCCCTGGAATGCACTGAACATCACAGACTGGTGATATATGATGCTTAAATAGTGTTTGAGGGAGGATTTTCCTTTTAGGTCCGTGAGGCTTCCTATTCCTAATGAGACAAGCATGGTGTGGCTTATTGCTCCAGTCTGCACTGTGGTACAAATGCGGCCTCCCCACAGTCTTTCAGTGTACCTGACAGGGCCTAATGACCACTGTAGCCATCGCATGCTGAGAGCACAGACAGAGAGGTACGCCCACAGCCTGCCAGCTTGACCGACGGCATATAATGCTGCAACATGTTCAGAGAAAGCGGTGCTGCAGCAAATGTGTTCCCCAAAACCCCCCACAAACGCTTCCCATTGTGCAAGTGGTCACACGCTAGGTGAAGGAGTGTGATGAACAGGAAATAGGTGAAGGTGTCTCAGGATGGGTGGGTGGGGAGTCAAAATCTCATGTCTGGGTCGCATGGATCTCCTTTGTCATTAGGTGGAAGTGCGCCTGCTTCCTTTGTCTCCAATTAGTTTCTCTGAGACATCTTTAAGAGAGGGGTTTAAATAATGACCCTTCATCAGGCCGGGGAGGCCAGAGGCAGAAAAAGAAAAACAACTTTACTGATCTCTCTTTGAACATTCAGAGGTAGAGTGGCGAGTTAGGCTAACAGATGGCTATGTAGATGGTGGGCAGAAGATGGAGTGGGGTAATGGTAGAAGGGGAAGAGAGAGAGAGAGAACATCAGTAAGGACATGGAGGGAAGTGGAAAAGAAGGCAGGATATGAAAGTGAGGGTGGAGGGTGGGGTGGACCCCAGATCCCAGATCCTGTATTTTTATAATTAATAGCCCATCAACACTGAAATGAAAAATATGAAAAAAATTCACTAGCAGTTATAATTTATAATACCTCCAGTTAAAAGGTGAAAATTGGCAATAAATATTGTTGAAATATTATTGTCTTTATTTGACAGTTTTTTTTGTTGGATAGGAAAATTTGACACCAAGTTCATTTTTACTGCAAATGTAGTCTGGCTGACAGGATGTACTCTGGAATAATCTGGAATAAGCCTGGCACTGGACGACCGCCTGCCTTTTGCTATATTTGTGATACTGTTTTCAAAACTCTCCTCGTTACACGAGAAACAACAACCTCTGAGTTGCAACTACATGCTGAAAATGGCAAATTTAAACAAAAATGTGTCTTTTTTATGTGGCGTTCTCTTTTGCTGGGATTTAGTCATTTTAATACCATGGTTCACTTCCCCATGTGCAAATGTTGCAAAAAAACAACTTCTCCCCCAACAAAATTTTGCAAAGCCACTGTCGCTCCATCTTGCATTTCATGCCACCAAAGACGTGTGAGATTCATTTAAAGACATATAAAATAGCCCAAAGAGCTCAGACAGATTTTCCCCCTACTCCAGAATGGTAGTAGATGGTGCCAGACCTATCTCCAGCATTGGCATTGCATGTGGAAATTAGTCTGGCCATGCGAGACTACTGTAAATGTATATCAATTGAAAATCTAGGTTATCAATCTCCTTGATTACTAATAATCAGTGAAAAAAACATATCAGATGACTCCTAATTAACGGGCCAAGCAGGAGAAATGGAAGGTCCAATCTGTACAGTGATGTCAAGGAAAAGCTAATTTTTCTTCCAACTCAGCTTCTTGTGCACAAAAATCAACCACTGTGTTTGTGAGCTATGTGACCTGAGTTTTAAAGCAATGCAGCCTCTCGGGCCAGAGCAGCTGACACTTTGCTGTGAAGAAGCACACATCGTTCTCTCCTGTGCGGAGCACTGTTGGCTGAAAGTGATGGAGGGTGTCTGACTCATCTTCACATCATTCCAGACAGCAAATTCCTTCCGTACTACTGCAGTCCTGCTGCCACATCACAGTTAACCCCCTGGCCAAACAGGTCAGCTTGTTAAAGAGCTTGTCAGCCTCTCTGTCTTTAATACTGTGTCACATAAATGTCACTGGGCTCATTAAAGATCATACACATCTAACAGGCCGTGGCTCAATGAACACATCTTTCCTCTTCAAACCTCCAACTATGCTCAGCTGTCTTCTAAGTAGGCTACTCCTGCTTAAAAGGAACATGGAAGGTGAGAGCAATGATATCAGCTGCTGGGTGAGTGGATTCACGCAGTGCTCCTACCTGTTAATACATATGAAGGGAACAACGGTAAAGAGCTTTTGACAGTGCAAAGTGAAAACAGATTTCTCATCAAGGTGCACAGGGAGGCCTCTGGACTGTCTAATGAAAAGACAAGCATTTTGGATACACAGTGTTTCTTTTATCCATTATGTTTACAGATTTCTGTAAAGTTACCCAGGTCAAACCAAAACAGAAAGGTAAAACCACTTGATGATCTGAATGAACTTTAAAAAGCGGAAGGAGTGGGGGTAATTCAGGGATCAACAGAAAAGTAAAGGACAAGAAGGAAAGAAGGATGATTGAAGAAAAGAAGAAAGGTTTATAGCGGTGCAGCAGCTCTGCTCCACAGCAGTGTTGCAATGAGAAGACTATTTAGTAAATAGCAGTAAACAGATGAATCTGTGCAGCTGTGCGGGGTTGGATGGCCCATGTAAGGGTTGTGTGTTCTTATTAAACCCCAGGGGGCCCGAATAGTGACACAGCACCTGCATTAAGGAGAGGGGAGGCGAGCACTGGATTATGAAAGGAAACAAAAATAAAATAGAAAGATCCCGGAAAGGCCAAGCAGGATACAAGCTGGCATTGTCTCTATATAACAGTTTATCCCTGAAGTGCTAAACTTCAAAAACAAGAACATAGTTGGTTGGAGTTTGGAAAAATACACTTGGCATTTAAAATGGCATTCATTGCCATGTTTGTTGGAGAAGAAAAGCAAAATTTACTACCGTTAATGGGTTTCATCTTGCTCTTCTGCATTTCCTTTAGGGATCAAGCCCAAAGAACACCATGAAATCTTAGGTCCATGGTTCATCAAAGCCCAATTACATGTCTGATTCATCTTAAATTAAATTTCTAAAAATGAATGTCGGTCCAACACAGTAGCATTTGTGTAAATGCATGCATGGTATCAATATACTGGATGCCTGTTTACCTTAGGGAGCACTGGCGTGGCTCTCTTGCTCTTCTTCTCTGAGGGATCGTCCAACATGTCAGGCTCAAAGGTGTAGAGCTCAGCCAACTCATTCATTGTAAAGTGCCTCTCGATCTGCTGCTGGTCCACAACTCGGAATGACAGAGACTGCTTGGTAACCTGTCGCTCATAAATCTTCTCCTCCATCGTACCCTGAAAGAAGACAATGACATTACAAGAAATCCATGAACAAAGAATTCTTTAGGTAACGTGTTCTCAAATTCAGTTTCTGTCAGTGTTTAGATTTCCCTGGACTCTCTACTGAAACAGAACATTAAGAGGGCAATTATCTTGAATATTAAACACTTGCATCTTGAAGCTGCTACATAAAATACCATAAAAATAATTCCAAAGGTGCTTGCGTCTGAAATATGTTTGATTCAGGGTTTCTGCAGGTTTAAACGAGACGTTTTTAAGAGCGTTATTAAAACAATTTAAGAGCTACTTCACGTCCATACTGACAAAAAAAGAAAGTATATAAGATATGAAGGAAAATGGGAGTCCCAGAATTACTTGCAGGCCTTTGTTGATTCAGTTTTCAATACCTTGAGTTGCTAATTTGAGGGTTTTCTAGTACAAATTTGTTATTTTCAACAGGCTTCAACCAAACACTTTGTTCTCAAACACATTGTTCTCGAGCCAGATCTCTTTACTTGTACTTATTAGATGAAAGTAAAGTTAACAGTAAAAAACAACACACAAACACACAGTGCTCTGATAAATTCTGACCAAACCACACAGTTTGTATTAGTGGTTATTGGTTCTGTGTTGGATTCATTTTGTGGTTTTGTCACAGTGATCAATAAAACATTTTTTAAAAATCACAAAAAAACACTCTTAAAAGCCATGCGTTAACTCACAAAAGTTAACGCGACGTATTCAAAAACAGCTTCACAAAGCTCACCTGGGCCAAGAACCTGTAGACGTAGACAGTCTTAAGTTGGCCAAATCGGTAGACCCTGAAGATACTCTGGATGTCGTAGGAGGGGTTCCAGGAGGCATCAAAGATGATGACCCTGTTTGCCGCCACCAGGTTGATGCCGAGGGAGCCGGCTCGCGTTGAGATGAGGAACAAACGGCCTCTGGGGGAGTTTGAAGAAGTGAGAGGGGAGAACGAGGAGGGAAAGGTGATATACTGTATGTCTGTTTCTTCGGCAGAACTTTACACAGATATTGCCGATATTATGATTAACAGGAATTACCAATATTGAGGAAAATAATAGCTCGAAAATAAAAATCTCTAACACCAAGAGTTTTTAGCGTTAGTACCAGATATATTGATTAATTACTTTAGTTTTTGAAATGAATTTATTTAGTACTTGTACTTCGATTCAACAGTTCAGATCAACAGTCAAAAGTCAAAGATCATTTCTGACTGAATTTTTTTCAGGGTGATATCGACAGTTAATCAGGCATCAGCCTTTAAGAATCCACTATCCTTCAACATCTCTCTGAAAACATTTAGATTTTGGTCATTAATAGTTACATTTCACATGTTACTGGTCCAAGTTGCAAAGCGTTTCGTGCTACCTTGTGTTACTGGTGTCATTAAATTCTTCAGCCCACTTCTTCCTGGTGGTGGCACTGGTGGAGCCGTCCAGACGATAGTAGTCAATGTTCCTGAACCACTTGCCTTCACCTACACAGACACATTACATTTACGAGATCGGGTTTTGACTCCACAACATCTAAACGCCACAAGAATTTCAATAACATACGCATCACCATCAGCTAGGTCTTTACCTTGTCAAAAGGACTTAGGTTGGGTATTAGCAGACAGCAGATAGATGGTTGTGTTGGTTAGAGGCCAGCCGTGTTTAGCCTTCAAGATGGCCAACCCCCCTACCAGCCTTCATAACCAACATTTCAGTATGTTTCCAATTACAGCACTGTGATCTTTTCATTACAAATTACAAACCCTTGAGCAAACATTTTTTTGTGGAATAAAAAGTCAAGGTCTAATCATTTTCAAAATGAAAGTAAAAACAGCTGCTCAAGTTTAATTAGGAACATGACCTTACACCAGCGGCGGTGTGTTTGTGTGTGTCTGTGTGTGTTTAACGGTAATAAGCGCAGCAGCTTGTACAAGAATACATGTTGCATGCAGGCTGTCTGAAACTTGTATCTCCATATGAAAATACTTCTCATGTTTGCACTTTTTTTTTTTTACATCCTACACACAGTTTCAATTCAAAGACTACAGTGTAAAACCACAAAAATGAAACTTGGGACAGACAACGGGGCTCGTCTAGCTCTGTAAATCGGTAGCTGGTGTATTGTACTTTACATTACTTTGTGATTTTAGCACATCATGAAACCAAGAGCAGCCTCCCAAACATTAAGTAGGAAGCAGGGTTTCTGCAGGTTTCGACAAATTAAATGTGACTCCGGGGTCAGACTTTCGTGATGCTCCTGATGTGAATTCAGAACAATATTGGGTGGTGGCAGGCGTTGCTGGTGGCTTTATCTTTTTCTGATGTCCCATGTGACTAATGCCTTTATACCCAATGCTTCCGTTGGGTTTAGCTTTGTTAGAGTGTGACCAGTTGAAAAAAAAAAAAAAATCTTATAATCCAATCAATTTTTACTGCAAAAGTAACTTTAATTTGGTAAAACATCCAATTACTAAGGCCTGTTAAAGTCATATTTAAGACATTCTAGGCCCTAAACATTCAGAAAAAAATAAATATAATTATTGAATTTAGAGTTTCAAGATTTTCTAAAGGACCTGTGAAACCCAGGAGAATCTGCTCATTGGCAGATCTAGGATCAACCTGTGAATTCACAGGCATATAAGGCAATATCAGACTGCATTTAAGAATGTACCTTTGTATGGAGATATTTTTTCTTCATCCTTAGCTCTGCAAGCCAGTTCCAGGAAATCCTCAATCAGGTCCAGTGAGATAAGAGACTGACTGAACACCAACCTGAGTGAGGACAGAACAAACAAGATACGCCGGGGTCATTTTACCACTCTGTGATTAACCCAAGCACTTTCCACTCACGCAGCAAAAGGCTCAACAGTTTGTGTCTTTAGGACTTACACTTTATCATCTACTTCCTCAGCCATTCGGAGGATCTCGAAGAGGAGCATCATCTTTCCAGAGTGGTCCAGGATCTCAGCATCAGCCTCAGTGACAAACTCTCTGTGCCAGTCAGGAGTGGGACTCCCTGGTGCTGAGCCAGAGGGCCGAGCTGCTGGCAACACACAAAGTTACAGTTGGACGGTCACTACAACAAGCTGAACAGACATCAAGTCTGCAAAATGGAGCCGCACATTCTGAAAATCCCTCTGAAAGCAGTGTGTGTGTGTGTGTTATCGCTAAAGCAAGATATTCAACAATAAGTTTGGTGAAATTGTGTGTATATATGTGTGAAGTTATTTTGGTGATCAATTCACCATTTTTTGCTAGTTGAAGGTTAAATATGGATATTTAAAGTATTTCTTTGTCATATCTACCCTAGGTTCGTGGAGGGCTTAGGTGTTGTGGCTTTTATATGTTTCACTAAAAACCATGCATTTTTGCATAATTTTTGACATATATTGATGAAGTCAACACACAATTCCAATTTAATACATAATAATGATAGCCACAAAGGCTTATTTCCAGAAAATAAAAACGCTTTTCAGGATAGCATGGCATCTGTTCTCTCCAGAGTGTTAGAGAAATTTCAGCAGAGCATTTCTGTTTCCACAGTTCAGGTGCTGTACCTATAACCTCTTCTATATTTTGATTCAGGCATTAATTGTCAAAATAATCATCCAATTAACAGATGGGAAAATTGATCATTAACTGCAGCCACAAAACCAACAATGAACTGATCCAAGTAATCAATCGGACTTGCCAGTGCAGCCACTGCCTGATAGATCAAACTTACGCTCTTCTACCGGAGAGGCTCTGTTTCGACCCTCTCCATTCCTGCCTCGAGAGCTGGTGTTCCACTCCTTGATCACTTCCACATCATCGCTATCCGAATCTTCAGAGTCCTTATTTTTTCCCTTCCCTCGCTTCTTTTTCCTATAAAGGAATGAGGGATTGTTAATAGAGACAGGGTCAGGAGGGGAACAGATGTATCTCTGTTTGTATACGTGAACAACAAAAATGGACATCAATCTTATTTCTTTTACTTTTTCTGCTTCTCATCCGCAGAACTTAGACTCATGGAGGATTCCTCCGTTTCTGAAGCAATGAAGTCGTCCATACTGTCCTCGTCAAAGAAACCCTGTAACACAGAGCACTCTTGTGACGCTGGACTGTGTGGTGATATAGGTCAACCAAACAGTGGGTAACAGGAATGATGCATAAGGGAAAAATTCTGCCGCTGTTGCAATATGTGTGTTGTTCTCTCCTGGTGCATGACCCGTCAGCGGTATGTCTCTATTGTTTCAGTGTGTGTTATTTGCACTAATGTATTCACAGGTTTTGAGTTATGTTTAGTGTGGTTTAGTCTCGTCCTCGCAGCCCTACCCTGTTTTCTTTACTGATGTAGTCCAGCTGAAGGCACCAGGGATGGGTCCAGATTCTGCTGAGCATCTGGAAATCCTGGAAGAGTTTGGTCCCCGCGCGGCCCCGGCCCCCCTCCAAAGCATTCCCCACACCTGCACACAAGGGAAAGAGTGTGAGGAGGAAGATGGATGTGTGTTTGCATTATGTACTTGACAGCATGCCCTCAATCTCTTCATATATACAGACACACACAAGAAAGAAAACGGTCTCTACTCCTTACTGCAATTTATACAAAACTATTCCTATCATGTACTGAATGAAAGTAATGTGAAATTTTCATGAGAAATTCATGTGCAATGAAGACCAAGTCTGAATGTAAGCAGCAGCGGCTAAAAGGCCCTGCACCCGTTGTGTTTGCTGCACTGACCCACTGAGGTCAGAAGATTGGTTGGTTTTTACATAAGAAAAACAAAAAGGGAAGAACCTTTTCTGTCACCCACCCACACCCCCCAGCAGACTGGCTGGTGGTCCAAAGACACCACTGTGGAGGTCCAGAGGCACAGTCACAACATCAGCAATGTGCACTTCAGACAAACGCAGGCTAATGAGCCACAGCACATACCACCAGACCCCCACCACCTCCACCCCATCACTCCTCTTCTTACATACCGGCTCTCCTGTTCTTTGTTTTCGCTTTTGGTGTAAAACCTCTGGCCCCTCCTCAGTCTAAATTTCTTTCCTTTTCCTTTATGCCCCCACATTCCCCCCATTTTACCCCCCACCCTCTGTTCCCTCTCTCCCAGAGCTCTTCATTAGGGAGACGTGGGAAACTGGGCTTAAACCCTGCCTGCGGCACTCTGCCAGCTGCCACTCTTCGACACACACACACACACACGCACACACACGCACACACACACACACACGCACACACACACACACACACACACGCACACACACACACACACACACACACACACACACAC
>JAPQRN010021910.1:0-15617 GCA_037367275.1 Coranthus polyacanthus | reverse complement strand
TGAATTGAATTGAATTGAATTGAATTGAATGAATGAATGAATGAATGAATGAATGAATTGAATGAATGAATGAATGAATGAATGAATTGAATGAATGAATTGAATGCACCTCTACAGTGGCCACAATAAAATGCAGAAACTACAGAGGGAGTGAGTCCATCATGTTTGTACAGTAGGTCAGAATGAACGTCTCCTGTATCCAATGTGAAGATACATAACTGAGTTAATATTCACTTAACCAAAAAGACCAGAAAGGACAAAACAATTACTGCTTCTAATGAGGAGGGATTTTGAAGTGTTTAGTGGCCACCGTAGGGGAAGATGAGGTGAGGTTTCTGTTGGTCACAATCTGCAACTTCAGATGCCTCTAAAGGTCACAACCTGACTCTTTAAGTTGACATGCTGTGTTGCAGGTATTTCTGGTTATTTATGAATCAATGTAAATGTTGTCGACTATTTAACACTAAATCAGTGACACCAACAAGAAGACTGATTGTCTTACTTCTGAAGCAGTAGACATCATGTCGAGTGTGAACCTCAGGGAAGCCTGTCTGATTACTGAAGCGATAGACTGTTCTGACCCCAGGTTCCCCACCTCCACAGCGCTCTCTTGGGGTAACAATGGGGTACCGCACGCTTCCATCCGCCAGCCAGCCCGGGCTGCAGTGGTTCAGACCGTCATTCCACGCTGCGTACAGCTGAGCTGTGGTTGCCAGCTCCGCCCCCATACTCAGGCAGTAGGCCTTCGCCTCCCAGAAGGTAAAACGCTGGGGGGTCCAGCCATGGAACACCTCACCTGTGAAGAAGAACAGAGTTTTGATTTTCTGATGTTATTTTATGTATTTACGAAATACTTTTTTTACTGTGATCTTTCATTTGATCTTCACAACTCATAAAGTATACATTCTTCAACCACATTACATCAACTTTTTGACTAAAGACACTTTAATCCAGTGAACGTTTCACTTCCTTTACTTTGAAGCTTCTATCTTCATCATTATGTGGGTTATTGTTACATGCACATAACAGAGGTGAAAATCACTACAAGTCTGGTCATGTTGACAGATGCAGAGACACCTCTGAGCAGCTTGTGGTGATTGAAACATTCAGGCAACTTTCCTGACTTGTAAAATAATCTTTTAAATTGACAAACATCATATGCATATACACGATGACATAATTCAAACGGGATCAAAAAACGACCATTGACTGTAATACATTTTTTTCTGAGATAAGGTCCCCTGGAAACAACCAGCTCTCCATGCAGCTAAGTTACGCTGGATATTGTAATTAAATACTGGTAAATTTTCATGACAGGATCCTCTTATGGTCTTCTTTCTGTAGAGTAACTCCTTAAACCCAACTACAGCAGAGCTGCCTGTAAGAGAGAAAAATACGTTTTATTCTGTTTACAAGAGATCTGAATGTCCGACTCAGCAACTGGGCTATGGCTAGCTGTCAATCAAAGCTCACACAGTCTGGAAGACCTCACCTGTCAATCACAGCTGCAGATCGTATGTGAACGTGACACTTCAACTAATATCTTCTTTACTAATCAGAAAAATATGAGGTATTTTCTATTGAATAAAGTAAGTTAACCTCAAATCCAGGTAGAATACTTCAACATTTTCCATCTGCCAGCGCTGTTTCTTACCCTCAATATTCTCCACATAGCAGTAGACATCATACAGCTCATCAGGCTCTAACAGCCCATAGTTCCTCACACCCGGCAGTCCATCCATGTCCCCAAAACAGCCTTCTCTTGGCATCTGGATGGGATATCTGCAGAAGGAAATGCATCGACATCAAAACTTCAACTACTTTTTTGTCAATAATGGCAGCACTCCTAACATCACACTTGTATGTGCTCTTCTCTGGGTGAGCATTCAAATGGGCACAAATGTGTAGTTTGAGGACAGACAAGTGGCTCTCAGCTAAATGATGATCTGAGAGCATAACAAATGTTGGCTGGCTGAGCAGTCCACTCTCAGTCCTCCATACTGACCCACATCCATCTCTTCTGGATGCTCTCTCTTTTGGCAGTACTTCTTTGAAGTAGTTTAGCATTGTTGTTTGTCTGGAGCTACATGCATATGTAATGTTGCCAAATGCACACTGAAAGTCGGAGTTTCTAAAATCCCAGTTCAAATACGACCTCAAATGCCGAATTTTTCAAGCTCAGCAGCCGCTTGATCCAGCATCGAGTGATGTGTCCTGTTTGTCTTTGAACCGTTTTCTCGGAGGTCCTTACCTCACCGAGTGGTCTGAGAGCCAGCCTGCATCACACTGCTCGTAGCCGCTGTGGTAGGCGGCCACGAGCTGCTCTGGAGTAGCAATCTGAGCCCCGATGTCCTCACACGCTTCTCTGGCTTGCACAAAGGTAAAGGCGTAGCGGCTTGATGCATCACGATAATGGAAAACCACCCCTGCAAAAAAAAAAAACAGGAGCTTTAGCAATTCTGGGTCTGAATCAAATAATTTCTTCAACAACACAGAAAAGAAATATCTGTCTTTTAAAGTATTATTATGATCATTATTATTATTATTGAAAATCTAAACTTACAGCAAAAGGAATCAACATTGATACTGCATTGTGTCAACGTCTTAACTTTAGAATAGATGAATTAAAGTCATTATGTTTTGATTTTGAAAAACAAAAACAGCATTGATAATAACTTTAATAATATAATATCTTACTTTTCAACACAGAATCAACTATAGTTCCCTTTTTGGTTCAGTGCACTTGAATGAATGTTAGGTGAACATACTGGAAGAGCATCAAGGACAATAGAATTCAATAATGACCTGTATTGAATTCCGTGTTTTCAGTGTTATCGCTACATGTGTGACGTGCTGTGCATAACTTGTAACTCGTCCTGTGTTCTGGAGGTAGAGCAGCTCATCCACACACCAGAAGGTTGCTGTTTGATCCACAGCTCCAAGTGTCCGTCGGTGTGTGTGAAGCTCCTGTAAAGCCCTTCAGGCGCCAATGAGGCAGAAAAGTGCTGAATAACTGGAATTAATTTACCTTTTTTTTATGTTGACATAACGATCTTAACGTTAAACTAAGACGCTGAAACAATGACAATATCAGTGTTGATTCATTTTGCAAAATCAATTTGATGTTAATTTCATTCAGCCTTCATACATGATGATGTATTGCTGCATGCTGGGTACCTTCATAACAAAATGCTGGGCTTCCTGTCATGCGCTTCACAGACGTGAACAGCTGGTAATGTATACGTTTTGAGAACATCACATGACTCAGAATCTGATTCATCTGATGAATTGGGTTTGAGAACTGAGCCGAACCATACCCATGGAAAGAAACATGCAGTAGAACCTAGATCATCAGTGATCATAAATGACTGTACACATGTCAGGGCTCCAACACAGTAACACCTTTGTCAACATCAGCCTGAATGGTTCACCTACACCTTTTACTGTCTGTATTTAATGCAACCGTACTGAAAACAACATTCACAGCCTGATATATGAGCACACAAATGACTGTAGTCAGGAGATCCATAATCTATTACTCACCAGGAGCAATGAACGAGAAAACCATTCATCACAGCAGAATGTGGGTCGCATAATAAAGACAGTAAAATATGAGGAGCACAGCTTGGTTTGGTTCTTCAGAGGACAGTTTTCTTGGCCTGGAGTCTTTCATGTTTGCTGACGTACTACGTGTTGATTAATACAGACCTGTACTAGAGCACAGAACACTGTGCTTCCACTAGAACAAGTACACTATGATGGAGAAATGTCCTGGAGCCTCTATGAGCATTAGTGGCATAAGCATAGACTGCATATAAAACATGGCCAAACGCTTTGTTATTTGTGGACTGTCATTTTGAAGTCTGGAGTTTGGCATTTTGACCATCACCATCCTGTTTTTTTGGAAACAGAAGTGACCATATGTAGATAACACTGACTAACACTGTCATGTGACATGGCAAGAACTTGAAAAATGTTAACATATACAGTTGTGTTTGATAAAAAATAAGGTCAACTTCATGTTATAAAAGCTAATTAGCACTATTTGGCCTAATTACAATAGACGGAATCCCCTGATGGTCTTGTTAGTGTAACTTCTCAACCACAACTACAGTAGAGCTGTCTGTGAGGAAAACAAGCATGTTTTATTCACTAAATACAACCTCAGAATGTCCCACTCAAAGTGACCATGCCCTAACTGTCCATCATTTATTATAATTAAAATGAGTAAAAATTCACTCCTTGTACATCTGTCATGAATGTGGAAATAAGCTTTAGAGACTTCACCGTTTTTGTAGCAGGCTGTAAACATGTTGGGGTCTACGGGGATTGACCAAGGGGCAAAAACTGTGAAAGTCTGAAAGTGACGATAATGTGTAAAGGTGTAATACCACTGACGGCCACTAGATGCTGGCTCCCATAGACTTACATTGAACTCAAGAAACACTAAGTCAGTTCATTTTTTCCAGGAGTCACTCTGGTCTCATTCACTTTCTTTGGAGTGTTGTGGTGGTCCTTTTGTAAGTTATTGCTCATTTAAAAAGATTTTAAAGCCAATCGAAGGCTGTGATGTCTGCTGTGTCGGGCTTTGATTGACAGGTGTGTATGATGGCTCCCTTACCTGATGAGTCGACACTTTCAGTGCTTTTGCTCATATTATATATTATATATATTATAATATATTATATATTTTCTTCCTGACAGACGGCTCGACTGTAGTTGTAGTGAATAAGATACACTAACAAGTCTGTCAATGCCTTTACTGTATAAACGTTTGATGAAATTTACCATTTTACCATCTCAGTAAGCTAGTATTTAACATTAGCTCAACCCAGTGCTGCCCATTTTGGTCAAATATGGTCAAATATGGTCAAATATGGTCAAATATGGGCTCCAAAAAGCAAAGATGGCAAGAGCCAAAACACACTCCTGGCTTTATAATGGCAGTCCAAAAGCTGATGGGTGGATCACGCAGTACTACTTCTTATATACAGCCAATGCAATTGAGTTGCTTTTGGGAACAGCCTCAAGGGGTCATTTGATGAACTACAGTTTTTGTAACTTGCGCTGATCTTTTGTTTGTTTTGTACCTTTGACCTTGACCTGAGCCACGTCGTCAGCGTCCTCCAGGCCCTGCTGCACCTCACAGCGGTAGAAGCCGGTGTCATTCTGCCTCAGGTCCTCCAGCCGCAGGGTGAGGTCGGCGGGGGAGTAGGCATAATTCAGGAGCGATGCCCGGTCCTTATAGGCCTCGCTGACTTTCACCCGGTCACCACGAGCAACAAGGATCTCCGTCTCACGGCCGTGTGTCAGCACGCTCCATTTCACCCGAGGCAGGGACAGGACTGCATGGCGGCCGCTAGTGGAGGGGGATGGCGGAGGGTGAGCCAGAGACACCAGGCAGGGCAGCGTTAGAGAACCGCCCAAAGTAGCAAACACAGGAGGGCTGCTGGGGATGGTCACCTGGAGGAGCTTTGAATCATCTGAGGAGGGGAAAGGAAACGAAGAAGTGCAGCTCATCAGTAAAGCAGGGTGATCTTATTCTGTGGATGATCTAAATGTCATATGATTTGGGCCGTCACGATAATGACATTTTCGTTGGTGATTAGCGCTTGATAGTTTTTTGGCGTCACTTCTGTGGACTTTGAGGTAGAAGCTCTACCCTGTGACACAAACTTTGGCCTGTGTTTTCACACTGGTTTTACATCTGATTGACAGCTGTAATTCTCCTCACAGATACTACCTCTACTGCTCTGCTCAACATGGAAGCTTGGAAAAGTGGCTTCTCTTTTCCAGTGATTTAATCATCTTTTTCTGTTCATTTTATGTGACTAGTTTATTTATACACATACAGTATGCCTAACAAAGAACAGCCATTTACTGGCATTGAACAATAGAATACATAAATACAATTTACATTTTTGTTTTCCCTTTAGGCTTTGATGATAAAACATCTGAGCTGTGTTCAGATCAGTTGACCTTGATATTCTACTCAAACAGCCTTGAAAATGGTCTCCAGTGTATGCATGTCAGCAAAAACAACCAGCGACAGGAAGTGATTAAAGAGCACCTTTGCGGCCTCAGAAGTCAGAGGTCAGGTGTGATTTAATGAACCGCGGATGTCAGCGATGGATGGCGGTGCAGAAAGTGATGGGAGTGGAGAGGGTGACTGCATACCTGACTCGTGGTGGGGGGTAGAGGACGACGGGAGAACGAGCAGACAGATGGCACACAGCAGCACAGGTCCAGGCACATCCAGTCTGTGCAGAGGGTGGACAAAATGTTACAGCCTGAAATGACAAGGAACTCTGGGTCGCACTGTTTAAAACCCAGAGTTCATGTCAACAACTCTATTCAGTTACTCTTCACTGGTGTTTTACTTGTATTAGGGCTACTATGACCGAACTGTCATATCCCAGTCATTTCACATCTAGAATCATATACACATCACAATATAATACTCAACTAGGCTTGGGCAATAAAACACTATGGATAATTATCATGATATAATTATCATTATCATGTAGGAAACCTTTTCTTTTGTCTTCTTTTGGGGTTTGTTTTATTTACATTGTCAGGTAAAACAATTGCAAAATAATTCAATGTTTCATTGTTTCACTTATTTGTACTCATGATAATCCTTAGAATTGTTCTGGATGTTCTACCTCCAACTTTCTGAAATAACCACAAATAACCCTCTGGTTTCTTCAACTTTCACTTAGGACCAAAACTCAGCCTTTAAACCTTTTTGACAGTTAGCATAATTATTGTTATCGACTAATATGTACTTACTGACTAAATAAATGCATAAGAAAAGAATACGGTTAAAATGATCCAAACCAGGCGTGAAATAATAATGCAAAATAAAGCTCATAATATAAATATATATAAAATGCAACAAGTAAACAAAACGAACATGCGTGCATCTGTGCTGTGTGTTGTTGAAATGATGGAAAATGTTAACCTAAAATGTGTGAATTATGACACAACACTAAACACTTTTCTAAATACTGTACTTCAGGTACTGTGTATCCTTTCAACGTTTTCCCAAGTGAATTCAGAAATCTAAAAACAAAATATATATACTGACTTCAAGGTTCAGTGTGTAATATTTAGTGACACCTAGAGGTGAAGTTGCAGATTGCGACCACCTGAACACCCCCTACAGGGCCTCAGTGTTTGGGTTGTGTGTTCTGGGGGATATTAATATCAATATTACCTCTGGTCCACACTTAAACATAGTAGGTGATGGAAGTACACCTTGACGCTGGATGCCACCTGCTATAAAAGTAAACAAGGGAAAAGAAGTCTGATCTAAGCTACTGCAGAAACATGGTGGTGCAACATGGAGGTGACTCTGTAGATATGAAAATGAAAACACAGTGGTTCTTATTTCTCTGTGATTATACCCCAATGACAACATAATAATCAATATCATATTACATTTATGCAATTAGATCTTCTTAAATCTCCCTCAATTTTACAAACCTTTAATGGCCAAATTTTTACATTTATATTGAATATTTAAGCTGCTTCTAAAGTAAAACTTGTAAATTGATACCAGCTGCATTGTACTTAATAAGGCCAGGGTGACAGCATCATCCAACACATGTGAAAACACAACCCATGTCAACTACATTACATTAGAACATTTAAAAAGGACTTGTTCTACATACTGTTTTTATTCTTCTTCATGTAAATAGTGGAGGTGATGCAGATCAACTAATGTAACTATTCAATCAGTAATTATAATGTAATACTAAATCAACTTATCCATGAGCTATAGCTGTAGATCAACAAATCTACAAAAGATCAATTACAAAAAGTAAGATCAAAAGTGTTCCAACAATAACCTGAATGTTTGGAGTTAATGAACTTGAGGATGTTTGTAGGTGAACTCAATCCCTGTCTTATCCAGTACGTGGGAAGCAGACAGACAGACTCACAGACAGAAGGACTGCCTGTGTGTCCTTGGAGCTTTCTAGCTGTTGTGAGTCAGACTTCAGGAGCTGCAGAGTGTGAGCTGAATTCTGATTTCCTTCACAACTCCCCGGAGAGCCGGACTGAGGCCCAACCTGGAACTTAACTAGATTTACCATTATCACCACTGCTTTCATTCTCAAGCATATTCTCTCTGCTTTCCAACATTCTAATCTGATCTATTCTCATCAAAATGTGTGCAGAAGGCTTGGATTAAAGTCACAGTGCGCATTTTGTTCAACACTGTGGTAGCAAGTAGCGCTGTGTGTGAGGGCAGTGATAACATGTGAACCTCCAAAAGGATGATTCATGATGATACACGATGAGACCCTGAGGCTGACAAGGGTGGCTGATCTCAGCTCAAGTAAATCTATGATTAAATACTTTAAAACCAAAAAAAACCCCCTTTAAAGTCCCCACAAAACACCTGCTGCTTATTGTTTGTTTGCTCTTTGTTTCTGCATATTGTGATTCCTGAGGAACCACCACCTTCCAGAAAAGCTCAGTCTGCTCTGATTGGTCAATGTCTGTGGCGCAACAACCCATAGTGACCTAGTGACAACCCATAACCATTGGCTATCTCGAAGGTCCTCTGCACTTGTCGGTAATGTCACCACCCAATCCGCAGCAGGAACCGGATTTGTTCCACATGTGCAAAAAAGCTACTTCCTGTCACGAGGAGAAGTCATTTACGGCATTTTCTGGGATTTAAAGAAAATGAAAGTAAATGTTACCTTTGGTTTTAGTAATATAAGATCATTTTTTTTCTATATCTAATACAGCCTATAGTCCAAATCAGTCAAACTGACAAAGTTTGGCTGGCGAGCTAGCAGCTAACGTTAGCTAGTGAGTTAAATTTAGTTGTCAACTAGTGACGGAATAGCAGCTGACATTAGCTTGGGAGCTAAATCTAAGGGGAAATTACAAAAAAGTTGATGTTATTTTAAAAACCAAAAAACAAAAGATTCATGGTTTTTGAGAAAACCTTTGTTGCTGAAGCTCTAGTTTATTTAAGTAAAAAAGAAAATGTAGCTAATCTTCTATTGGCACCACATAGTAGACATACTTTACAAAAGAAAAATAATATTTTAGAAATACTTTGAGTCTTCTATTTCATCAGTAAAACCAAAGAAATGTTTCATTTTGAAATACTGGTGACTCAAAGTAATATTTTCACACATGCGTAGAACAAATCGGGCTGGAGAATGTGCATTCCACTGGACACATGACAACTGATATGTCATAATTTGGCCATATACTAGTATATAGGTGACACAATATCAAAGATTTAATTTTGTTGGTACTTTAAAGGACGATGTGGTTCTTCATCAAAACAACAAAGAGTAAAGCTGGTAACCTCTGACTGCACTGACACCAGCAGCAAGGGCAGGTCCTGTTAACGACTACTTCAGCAGAAGATGGGAGTAAATTAGGCTAAATAAGTCTCAACAGCAGATTTAGACTCTTTAATCTTTCATCTGACCTTTTTTTAAATAAGAAACCTTTGGAGAAACCGTCTCAGCTCGGCTTGGGATCTGTAAGTTAAAAGGACTTGACCCGGCCAGCCTTGTAACGTCCGCCTGAGTCCATGTGTGAACACGGCTGCTCATTCTCGAGAAGATTCGCAGCGATAGAGTAGACGTGTTAATGACAGCGATGACTGTGCATGGTATGGATCTGCTTCATACTATTTTCTGCTTGTGTGTATATTGCTTTTGCAGGATGTCTAGTAGGGATCTTTTCTGATACAAGTAAAGCTGCACTGAAATGCCTTGAAGGTGGCGATCCAATCAACAATAGTATAATTCAATATAATATTTCAACAATATTTACTTTTCACATAGAACTAAAGGAATAAATAAGTTAGTAAATACATAAATGTTCTTTTCTCAGGTGGGAATGCATCTGACATGGACAATCATGTGAAAGACAACTTGACCTGATTCTCCAGACATTGTCCAGATTTCTTATGTTCATATGTGACAATGACTTGAGTGGAAAATCACAGAGACCACATTATACAGACAAACACTTTCCTTTGACTGAAAGGAGCATCAAACATGCAGAGTTAGTTTTGTTGGTCTCAGCAAAGAGAAATTCTAATTAAAACAGGATTAATAAATAATCACACCAAAGTTGAATGCCCATATTTGGCTCTTTCTTTTCAGGATGAATGCTTTGAAGGCAGAAATGCCACTCAGGATGAAGCTGCCTGCAGACTTAGCTGTGGATGATGTGATTTAAATGGGAAGACGGTTCTGAAAAATCAGCGGCATGCAATGTCTTAAACGATGCTGTCACACAGTTCAGTCCAGAACAAAGACTCTCTTCAGTTCTGTATGTACACACTGGTTTCACTTTCTACAAAATGAATAAACTCCTCACAGTTCCTTCTGACAATCTTCTCTCTGAAGTTTGACTGGCAGCATGGTTCATAATGTTTCATCCATCTCATCTCGTGCCCTGTCTCTCAGGTTACCAGTTATTTGTAACTGTCTCATGCTGAGCTTCTTGCCATGGCCACATTTCCATACGCCAAGGAGAGAAACAGAGAGAGAGACAGATGGGTGGATTTCCCCTGAGGACGCATCCAGGCAACATCACAAGTGCAAAGAGTGGCATCACAAGTGCCTGTACAGTCCATGACTTCACCTTGAGGAAAAGGCAGCAGGGGCCAACAGAAGATGTCGGACCGCTCGACTTGCCAGAAAGGGTCATCTGAGGCTGGATGAACCACATTCTTAAAGGACTGCACCGGCTTTGTGTAAGTTTAGCCCACTTATCTTTTATTATGTCCATCCATCCATCCATCCATTTGTTGGATTCTTATGAACATGACATCTCAGGAACAGCTTGATGGAATTTATTCAAATGGGCAAAATGTCCAATTGTACTCAAGGGTGAACGGATTAGATTTTATTTATATGCCAACTATGATGAAACTGTATAATAGGATAACATTTTTATATACAAAATGCCACAGTAACACCTTGAGGGATTTTTTTGTCAAATTTGGCACAAAAAATCACTTGAACCCATAGACTGTATGTAAGAAGTGGACGGAGCCTCCATGATTCACCCGTTGGTTTTTGGACTGCCATTTTGAAGCCAGGAGTTTGCCTTTTGGCTGTTGCCATCTTGGCTCTTTGGAGCCAGAAGTGACCATATTTGGACAAAAACCAGCAAGTTTGTCACTGGATGTCAATATAGTGACAACTTCCATTTCACCAAAAACACAGTACCTTTTATCAAATTCCTTAAAAAGCTAACCCTAACTAGGATCCATAAAGGATTTCAAAAGATTCAGATTTGAAAACGTGGCCCTTTTAGATTTGAGAATGGAGTGCAAAGCCACGCTGTGCCCCTCTCCTTTCACAGAGCGAGGACCACCTCTGCTACCCTCCCTTTGCCTTTTGCTAGCTCCTCCATCACGCCGGCCCACCAGTCCCACATCGCGCCACCTCGAATGACTGGGTCTGCCCATCTCCAGGGGCAACGCAAACCCCCCCCGACAGACACAATCTGACAGGAAGCAAGGAGTAGCCAGGGAGGGCTGGAGAAAGGAAGACTCGGGTGGCAGAGAGGAAGAGAGAAATAAATAGAGGTCTCCTTACAACAAGACTCAGAGCTGAGAGAGACATTAAATTCACAAGACTCGTTTGGAAGAATTCACCAGTCACCCTCAAGTAACAGTCATGTCTTATTAGTCGGTAGACGCTGACTCGCTGCTCCAGAGGACGAGAAGAAGTGACAAAAGCCATAAGTTACAAGATTTTGGCTGTAAGCTATAGCAGTATTTAGTGTGTGAGTCTGTGTGCCTCAGTCTGTTCACCACAAGCTGATTACACACAAGTGCTGGGAGTTTTAAGGGCTTATACCTCACACTAGGTGACAACAAACAACAGCAAACACGTCTGGTCTGGTCTGGTCTCATTATGAACTGAGTCGCATTTCAGAGCAGATGCAGGAAAATCACAGCTGTTAGTGTCGGGAAGCTACGCTTCACACTACACTCACTGAGGTTAGATTAGAGACAAAAGGCACAAATCAAACAGCATGACCTGCTGCCACCACAGACAGACGACTGCATCAAGTTAGTTCAGTTAACAACCAAAAGACACAAGATGGGAGATATTCCAGCACTGGGTTGCACCAGCTCTAGCCTCGCTTGAATGAAATTTCTAACTTAGGACAGAGTTTACATGCTACTAACATTGTAAGTGTCTCAGCAGCTGATAAAGTTACAACGTAGGAATAATTTACAACTTAAATCTCACACCTGGCCTCAGTGGGAGTAAAGTCCAGTCCATCTTACACGAGTAACACGTTGTCTGTGATAGATTACAGCTTTAGACATTTATGATGACATTTTATGATTTATATTCACTTTTGGCTTTTGATTTTCCAGAGATACAGAGGATCAATATCACTTCCTGCTGGCAGCAGACTTACAACATGACACGGTCGAATTCCAGTATCAGTCCACAAAACTCACTATGTTATAGGGCTGCAAAGGTCACTAGAATAAATACGACGTTATTAGAAAGTAACGTTAGAGTTTTGGCAAAGCAAGTATATATGGTGAGAAACAAGTGGCTGTTAATTAGAAGTCTTCTAACAGTTTATCATTATGCATTTGTTATAATGTTATATTTCTATCTGTCTATAGTTGATGGTTAATCGTCATGCTTTGTCCTGTTATGTACTTTTTTGTTGTTTGGTGATTAATATGAACACATTTTAGCTGTAACCCTCTTCACTACTGTGACGCAAATTGTTCAAAAAGAATGAGGTACAACAGACAACGCAGTAATGTTAATGTGTAATAAACACTGAATTACAAACAATTTTATGTCGACATTAGTTTCATATCATCGTCATCATGTTATTGCACATTTATCTCCGTATCGTCGCGCCTGGTTGTGATTTACAATAAACAGAAAAGACTAATCTGATTTAAATCATACAGTCTCTGTACGGTGCCAGAAGAAACCAACCATGTTATCATATCACGCTTTTTAAATTAAACTAAAGAATGCTTTCTATCCTAAAATCCATCATGTGTTTTACTTTGGGGCTGTGCAACGTGAACATATATATATATATATATATATATATATATGTTTCTTATGTTATATTATGTTTATTGTTTCATATTATCCTCTATCGTTTATAGTTGATATTGTTGTGTTGTAATAAACAGTTTTTATGGGCATAAAAGATAAAAAATCTCTCCTCATTACTTTAATTTTAATGAATTAGTTTGATGTTAGGTTCCACATTTATTGATTAATTGCTTTGCGTTTGATGTTCAGTGTTTCACATTTCTTTATCTAGGTATGTATTACTTTGACCTGGATGTTCAGTTCAAATAAAGACAGTGAATTTCACATGTGCATAATGCGTTTCATTGTCAACATCTCACAGGGATGATATGAGCCAAGCTTTTGTTTATTTCCCTGCTCATTATCACATCAACCTTTAAAAACTGTTCACCCTTTAATCCAGTAGATACTATTACCTTGTCTCAGATGTAAAGTTGCTGCAAAATATAATAATATTAAATAATAATAATACATTTTATAATACATTAGGCGCCTCTACTCGAGGTTGCCTTAGACTTGAATGTTAAAAACAAATCAAACACAAGGCAGTGTGGTATTTGGAGGGATCAGTCTGCTAGTGTGAGTTAGGGTTTGAAAGTCGTCATAGAGTCCATGCGTCTGATGGGACAGAGTTCCTGAAGCTGGAAGATCTACATCCCATGGTGAGCTGGGAGGCAGAGGACCATACCCTCCTGTATTACCTTCAGTTACCTTCATACTGGAACACACACACTGTTGGCAGCAGTTTACACAATAACAGGCTATTGACATATGAACTTGTTAGATCTACAGTAATTAAATCAACTAATATTAAGTTAAATACATAACTTTTTATTAGATCATTTAATTAGACTATTAGTATTACGTGTAGAGTTAAAATAGCTGCATTGGACTGACTACACGGTGGGAATGAACAGACTATGGGTTTGATGTGAGATGTATTTTAATCTCTGAATAACCTACGAGAGGCTTAACGCAAATGACAGAAACCCAGCGTCAGGACGCACACAAGACGCACCATCACCAACAAACTGGCGAAGTTTTACTGAATGACTAAACAAGACACATTCAAGAATATCATGCACATAATGGTCTAGTAGAGGAGCGTCTTTATTAGTCAGGTTGGACTGTCGTTATGTCAAACTTATTGAGCAGACTTACTTCATCTTCACAGGCATTAATGTCGGTCCTCAGAAGTTGTCCGTGTCCCCGCGGGTCCTCGGACAGGTGCGCCTTTTATTTTCTGTCTTCCGACCAAAAAATCCTTGAGCAGCCTCTCAGAAGCCGTCAACCGTGAAATGACCGCAGCTCGACGAGGAGAGACGAGGAGAAGAGAAGAGAGGAGAAGAGAGGAGAGGAGAAGAGAGGAGAGGACGGCTGCCGAGGCGAGCGGAGGTGAAGAGAGGAAACACTGGGGTGAGGGCAGTATTAAAGGACAGATCCTCCTCCTCCTCACCACAAAATTCATAATCCCTGCTGAGGTCCAATCACTGATGTGATGAAAGTCAGTGAGCAGAGTCCCCCAAACCTTACGAATTCAGAGCTGGATTATTTAAATTTCTTTTCCACATCAACTTTTTTGTTCTTTTAGCAGAAACCCTCAACTACACCAAGACCCTAATGATGAATGTTATGCATCCTCAGAACCCACGTTTACAAAATGAATCCTTGACATCGTTTTGGTCTGTTTCATTGAGGCCTCTCCTCTACCTTTCACGTGGCTTTATTAGATCTCCCAGGGAAACTCTTCTTCTATCTTCATGAGAAACATTCATTCACACATCATATTATTCTTGTGTATTTTCCTTTGGGGAAAAGCAGAGCTATCCTATTGACACAGTTAACCACTAATGAGTTTTAATGCACAACTCCAAAAAGACAGAGGAACATTAATGTTCACAGAGGGTTTCTAACTACTTTTCAAACTATGGCTTGGTCTCCACCCTCCTCCTGGAGAAGTATCTGCCTGACACTGCTTCATCGGTCACACTTTTTAAGACCAAAAGGAGAAATATATGGTGACTCCCAAGGAGTTTCATAAAATCTACACTTTTACTGACCCTCCCACCATCGACATAATGTGTATCATAAATAACATGACGTATAGTACACATGTAGCCTACTTTGCTTCTTAATCCTCATTAAGGACAAGTCCATGAACTAGGGACAAAATGTTGGAATGTCAGTGTCAAAAGTACATAAACCATCACAGCGAACACTGACCACAGACTGTATAGAAACATGGATGCCGTGAGAACACTTGAAATTTAAAACTAAAGGGTCTCGATCTCCTCCTGATGGCTGCAACAAATAAACCCAAGGCATAAACCAATAAACCAAGGCACTTCACACACTCAGGCCAAGGCCTTAAAAGTACCATACACCCAACAAAACCTCCAAGAGCAAGGCCAGGGCGACAGCAGAGAGGAGCAACTTCCTTTACAGAAGAAAAACCCTCCAGCAGAACCAGGCTCTGGGTAGGCGGCCATCTGCCTCGACCGGCTGGGGTGAGAGGAGAGACGAGAGAGAAGA
>JAPQRN010021909.1:0-30010 GCA_037367275.1 Coranthus polyacanthus | reverse complement strand
CCCTTTGCTAAGGGCTGTCCGGTCCCTGTACGACCGGAGCAGGAGTCTGGTTCGTATTGCCGGCAGTAAGTCAGACCCGTTCCTGGTGCACGTTGGACTCTGGCAGGGCTGCCCTTTGTCACCAGTTCTGTTCATAACTTTTATGGACAGAATAGGCGCAGCCAGGGGCCGGAAGTGGTCCGGTTTGGGGACCACAGGATCTTGTCTCTGCTTTTTGCGGATAATGTGGTCCTGATGGCTTCATCGAACCTGGACCTTCAGCGTGCACTGGGGCGGTTTGCAGCCGAGTGTGAAGTGGCAGGGATGAGGATTAGTAGTAGTATCTCGGGGTCTTGTTCACGAGTGAGGGGAGGACGGAACGGGAGATTGACAGGCGGATCGGTGCAGCGTTTGCAGTCACTGTATCAGTCCATTGTGATGAAGAAGGAGCTAAGCCGGAAGGCGAGGCTCTTGATTTACTGGTCAATCTATGTTCCTACTCTCACCTATGGTCATGAGCTTTGGGTCATGACCGCTACTTCTCCAAATTGAGAGGAAACCAGCTGAGGTGGCTTGGACATCTGTTCCGGATGCCTTTGGGACGCCTCCCTCGGGAGGTGTCTGGGGTGAGGGAAGTCTGGACTTCCCTGCTTAGACTGCTGCCCCCACGACCTGGCCCCGGATAAGCGGTAGATGAAGGATGGATGGATGGATGGATGGACAATATATTAAACAATTGGATTTAAATATAATATGCTTATATACAATATGCTTCGTTTGTATTGAATCTACATACACAATGTGTCTATTACATTTAAATATCAATTATTAGCAGCTTCAGTCTTAAGAAGAACAAAATGTGATTAATCGTGGTTAATTACAGCAAATTGTGCGATTGTGCGTTTATTTTTTTTAATCAATCGACAGCCCTACTCATTTTTGGATATTTGAAAGTAGAAATATTACATACAGCTGCTTTAAATGCTAAGGTAACATTTGATAAGTTAATTGTTAACATTAACTGGTCACACATCATAAAAATGGGATTCAATCTTTCAGACAAAAGCAGCAGATACTGCAGCTCCATGCCCGGATCCGAGAGAATGAACTCAGAGCACAGCAAGTCCTGCAGAGCCAGAAAGGCTGGTTTGATGACCATTACATCCTGAATGCTAAGGTAACACTTTGACACATCTTTGTGTTCAAAAATAAAAAAAAATAAATAAAAGAGCACCTAAGTTCATATTTGCACAGTTCTATGCAGTGTTTTATTTCAAAAGCCCAATCAAAAGTTGTGATTGTCAATTAGGACTCAGTGTTGGGATTGCCGTTCAAACAGCCATCTGATCCACTGTGCTATGATGAAGAACTCGGCAGGAAGCTTGCAGCGGCTGAGCTCGAAGTCCTCCATTTGAACAAATTTTTTAAACAAGTCACACAAAAATATACAGAAGACATCAAAAAACTGGAGGAAAAGGTACAAATTGCTGACACTGAGAATTCACAATCATCTCCACAAATGTTTTATTTAATAACAGACACTTTATAATATGCTGAAATGTAGCAATTTAACATTATTCATGTATTAGTTTAGTTTTTTTTCCTTCATCCACAGATAAGAACAAGGGATCGCTACATCACTAGCCTGAAGAAGAAATGTCAGAGAGAGAATGAGCAAAAACAAGAAAAGCAGCAGCGCATAGAGACACTAGAGAAATATCTTGCTGATCTGCCAACGCTGAACGAGGTTCAGGCTCAGGCCCAGCAGGTAAACGCACACTGAAAGACATCACCCATGTGAAGGCTGTGGCTGCAGCTTCTCCGCCAGTCCCATGTATGACCTATGTTTTGTAGAGAGAACTGCCAGGGACACAGGATGGAGACCGTCAGGATGGACACACTCCTCCCTGCTATAGTGAATCATATTGTTGTGTGCATGACCTTTTGTCTGTCCAACAAAAACATTTGTGTGTAACTTCATCCCCGCTCTCAGCCCTAAGTTAGGAAGTTTTGACACCTGAATTTTCAAACCAAGGTTCATGTTTTAGTTTTGCTTTCACTCTGCAATTCTGGGATCAGACCGGTCGATCCTGTCATCATTTGCATGTGCTGCGTCTTCCTTTAAAGGCAGGCTGTGTCTGATGTCGGCATGTTGTTAATTCACCTTATTTTGAACTTCTCCATTGGTTTTTCTTCTTTTGGTTTTCATCACTATAGCCTTGTATAACTTCCTATACAGTAATTGGTCCAAAAGTCTGAAAAATCCAAGGAGGGTTTTCACACTGTACATGAACCAAATCAGTTTGATCCGGACCAAGACTGCCTCTTTTAGTCAGTCCAAAGACTAGTTGTTTGGTCCACACCGTGGTCCAGGGGAGGTATCACACCTGCAAATTTGTATTGAATCAAACTGAAAAGTCAGAAAGTTCAAGCAAACAAGGTAGGTGTGACAGCAGCAAAGTTAGCAGAGCAGTGCAAGACCTGAAATGTCATGGAAATGCTAAATGAAGAGGCTAATTCAAAAAAATTTGGTAAATGCCTCGCTAAAACCAATATTGTTAATTAAATGTATGATTAATTTTTTTAAAATTCATTCATTCATTCATTATCTGTAACCGCTTAATCCTCTGGAGGGTCGCAGGGGGGCTGGAGCCGATCCCAGCCAACATTGGGCGAAGGCGGGGTACACCCTGGACATGTCACCAGTTCATCGCAGGGCTTTTTTTAAATTGCATTTTCAAATTGATCTTGAAATTCCATTGTTTTTTTAGGAGTTCGTGGATTTGTTAAAGATTTACTTATAATTGGAGCTGGGCAATACGACCAAAAATGTTGTTCATAATAAAAAATTTAACTCTTAACACAGACCAAACAACAGGACATTCACAAATCTAGAGCTTGGACATTCAAGTCAAATTTAAAATAAAATATTAAAATAACAGAACATTTGTTTTGGCAATGTAATCAAAATTAAGACAAAAAATGTATATTGTGCTAAAAATAATGTTAATGTTAATGTTTTTTACTGTAAATGTGTCATTTTGAATTTTTCCTTTGTACAGTGCAGTGCTGTAAGTCCTACAGGACAAACAGTACAGTACAGTAAAACTTTTAATCATATCCAGTGTCTTCCAGTCAATCCCCCACAAACAGTAATGCGTAACTTATTAGTTTTTAAGTTGCTATGCAACACAGAAAAAAGTGTTGAAACAATGGCATAAGAACTTGTCATTCTGATGGTACTGACACATTCATTGGCAAATATATTAGCTTTTGACACAAACTAAGCATTTTGAGCAAAACACTTTTGCAGGTAATCTACTGTGTTTTGCAGTTTGCACACATTGTTTTGAGAAATGCACTTATTGTGCAAACTTTAATAATGATTAGAGAAATGCACCAAAGCGACTGAGAAAAACTGTAACAGCTGGTTCTTCTTCATCATCATCATCACGGTTTGAAAGTTTGCCCATTAAATGTAGTATTTCATACAATACCATAGCCTACCTGAGCAGTTGACTGAGGAGCTGATAGATGTAAGGTCTGTGTAGTTTCAGGCAGCTGTTACCACAGATGAAACTGAATCGAACCGAACCTCTGGTCTGAATCATATGAATCATATGAATCATATAATGTCATTTCAAACTCTTTTACAGTTTGTCAAAGCCTTTGTCTAACATGTCTTTCTTCAGCTCTTCATACATGGTGGTGTTTCATTGCTGTTTTCCATCTAATATACTATTTCTGTACTTCACTTTCACTACAATAATTCAATTCTGTTTCAGTTTCCTTGTTTTTCCACACACGCAGACACACAATTATTCACTAAATCTTTTTCTATTTCACTTATTCACATTTACCTTTTATTGATATGCCGACTTTTCAACCTTTCCCAAGTGTAGAGACTTTTTCTTTGCAATATTTTGGCTTTTTTTTCATTTCCAGTGTTTCCACTCAGGTTTTTTATGGACAAATTGAAAGTGTGAATAAAAACAGCTGGATGGAAACACGTAATGTCAAGTGCCCTGAAATGACTTTTCACATTTTGTCTTTGGTGCTGTTTGAATAAAACAGTATTGAAGAGAATGTAATAGAATGAATGACGGTGCTGTGTATATTTGTGTGTGTGCTCAGCTTGAGGAGGTCCAGCAGAAAGCCAAGGACGTGGAAAAAACTGTTTGTCGCTTACAGAAGAGTGTAGAGGAAGGATGTCTTCTGATGAAAGAAAAAGATGTCAAGATTGAGATGCAGGCCAAGAGAGAGAACGAGTTGATTGCGTCTGTGCACAGGTACATCCAGTAGCTCATAAAACCTTCTTTTATTTGGTCTTCAGATTATGTTGTAGCTAAAAAGCCTTTGTACAACCTGTACATTATGGTCTTCTGTTACTCTGTTCACGTGTACGTCTTTCTGTCTCTCACAATGTGTTCTTTTGGTAAAGCCTGCAGCAGAAGGTCCGGCTGTGTTTGGAGGATGGGGTCAGGCTGCCCGTGCTAGACCTAAAGCAGCTTGAGGTGGAAAACACTCAACTGCTGGAGCAGCAAGACTACAGCAGCAAGGTAGCATCCTAAACATACATGCCCAGACATGTGCTAATGTACATGAATGCAGTCAAAGAGCTAATCACATGTCATCTCTGCTCCTGTCCAGCTGATTGACCGTCAGAAGGAACAGATTGAGAAACTGACGTTGAAGCTGATGGTAATAAATAAATCCACACAAATGACACTGAAAGTTTCTCATCCTTGGCTTTTGTATTAAATGCTTCGTAAGAAAAATGTAAAACTACAGCCAGAGTGTCGTCAGTCAATTTTTCTTATTTCTAATTCAGATAGTTTTTGATGAAATGCCACATAATCTCATCTGATTAGCCTTGAGGTCAGCAATTACAAACACACACACAGACACAGCTCTGACATACTACAGTAACTGAAGACAAACTTGTTAGCTAACAGTGGCCTATTTATCCAACCAGCAGACACAGAGACATAACATTATTCATTTGGAGTCAAACTAAAGTCTCAGGCCCTATTCAGACCCAGCATTAACATCCGTCCTGAGAAATCCAATCAAATGTGGACAGGTCTAAAGCCAGGTCTGGACACACTCAGTGGCCCGGTTCACATATGTCCACATTCTCTTAACAGTCTGAACAGGAATGCATCCTGGGACAGATTAAAGGACTGAATACTCGGCTGATGATGTCTGTGTAAGTGAAACTCAATGTCCAGCAGCTTCATATTAAAGTGTTTGAGACGTCCAAAATAAAAAAAAAAACACAAAGATTGATTACGAGTGTTTCATTTCTCTGTGAAGAAATACAATATGTACAATGTACATAATCCAGTATGTACACAATATATATTGACTCACTTGATTGATTCACAGCGCTATCTCATGCAGTGAGTAACAGAACACACACAGCCACCGGTCGCCTTCAAGCAGCACAGTGAATGAAATGTGCAAAGAAACATTTCAGGTCCAGCCTGTTCAACTTGAAATGAAAGCTTCCACTATGTTTTAGGCTATAGATGAGCTTGTTTATTTCTGTATCGAGTGGAGAAGTCAGATTGGATCACAAGTGATCACTAGAGGCACATCTGTGGATGTTCTAAAATTCAGCTCTAATCTTGGTGAATTGTTGACTGCTGCACATTTCAGTTGAATATGCATTCACATGTCAGTTTAGGATTGTGATGAAGTCACAAAAAAGAAACATCACAAAAAATACCTTAAAAAGCAGAATTGAGATTTAAGATGTGCAATGTGCCTCAGAGAAAGCTCTGTTTCTGCTGCTTGTGAACTACAGTGTGTTGAGTAGAGCCAATTTCCTGGAAATCTAATGTTTGTTTGTTCTTTTCTGAGAAGCAGCGGCAGATGGAAGAAGGGTTGTCGGTGCATCCTCCATCTTGCACTGACAAGCCAGAAGTGGGCGGGTTGCTGAAAGAGATGTCACTATGTCTACTGGACCTGCAGGCTCTCTGCAGCATCCTGGCACAAAGAGCACAGGGGCAGGAGCCCAACCTGTCTCTGCTTCTGGGCATGAAATGTACGTAGTCACAGTACTGTGTAAAGCGGTACAGAACAAGCATACATTGATATCATTAGTGGTCATTTGAATAAAGATATATTCCTACACAACACATTTTAAAGCAAAGTATAGTCAACTTATCTCTGGACCAGAAAAGCACTCCAACAGTCTGGAAATGTATGTGCAGACATTGAAGGTTGTCACCAAGCTGGTCCACTTTTAACACTTGACTAAAGTCGAGAAGCATACACATCTTTGATTTTTCACTGTATAGATTATGGAAGTCTTTAAACCCAGTGAGACCTGAGGCACCCTCTAAAAAACATTGTAAAACCTAACCATTGTTTGAAAACCGTCTCGTAAACCTGAGGGTTTTGTGAAAAACTTGACAGAATTATCAACAGTCAACAACAAAAACATAAGCATCACACCCGGGGCCATATTCACAAACATTCTCAGAATCTAATGTAGCCTATAAACTTCTAGCAAGGAGTTTAAAGGCTCCTAGGAGTGAGTTTTTAGGAAACATCTTAGAGCAACTCTGAGCAAAAAAGAGACAAAAATCTATATCTCATTTAGGAGGTAGGGTCAACCGAGAGCTGTGGTTGGTTGATCACTCCTTTCAAAAGAAAAAAAGGCTGTTGTGTGATAACTGGCAGAGAATGGACCATGAAATCAACAGGACTAATTAGAATTAGTGCCTATTAAGACATGGTACTATTTTATGTAAAGAGGACAACAACTTGCCAGAATTCTTACACTTTTTTTTTTTTTTAATTTAGTCTTTTGGTTTATTTTTTCACTACAGTTTAGTTTTAGTGCAAACATAGTTTTAGTTTGATTTTATTTTTGAGGAATTGACCAGTGTTAGTGTTAGTTTGAGTTTTTCAAGTATTACAAAGAAAAAGTTGGAAAGGTTTAGATAAAAAATGAATGACAGCAATGATTTATATAACCATTGTTTATTTAACAAAGCAATTTTATTCTTGTTCACCACAAACCATTAGCCCTGAGGGAAAATCAAAATGAAGCTGATTTTATCTGTCATTCTATATATGTTTTAATTTATGTCACATTGTTCATTGTAGTTTTTATTTAGTTTCCATATTTTTGTGTGTTTTTATTTATACACTGAGAGGCAATGAAAATGCAACACTGTTTCTTCCTCATCTAATATCCAGACCAATTTTCATTCACCCAGGAAGAGGCTGATCATTCACAGAGCCCAGTTGGTCATGTCATTGATTCAACCTTGTGACAGTGGATGCATTACAGCCCAAACGGCGGCAACTTCACAAGCACTCACTCCAGCCTCTAAAAGACCTAAGGCACGGTTCCTGTTGGCAGTAGATAAGCACGGCATTGGTCCACTGCAGTAATTCCAGTTCAGAGTTTTCTTTTCTTTTTTTCTTTTCCTTTATATAGAGACAATAACCACTCCTTCATTTAAATCATTGTCTTATTTGAACAGAAAATAGGGGCATGTGGTTACACTATGAACAAAGCATTACATTAATGAGCATAACAGTCTGTATAGTGTACAGACTGTTATGCTCAGTCTGTACACTATACTCAAAACAACAGAAACCTACTGTCCTGAGTAATCCTCATGATGACGACTGGAGCATGACATCCTGTCTTAAGGGTCTGTTTCACTCATGTATTCACAAAAAATAACTACACACTTCATGAACCAAAATAAACACATTTTCATTGCCTCTCAGTATATTTCAGTTAACAAAACGATTTGAAATGAATGGTAGAGTTAGTTTTAGTCTTGGTTTTCATTAACTATAACCTTTGTCTTTCCTCCGTTTTCTCCTCTGTTTCAGAAACTCTTTAGCCTCTTAAATGTCGTCTTCTGTACTCCTAGGAACGCACCTTAGGAAGATGTGAATACATTTTATCTTTACCAGGATGTACTCTTAACTTTAAGGGGAATTTCTTCAGCCACACCCATAATTCCAGATGTTTTCTTAGAATTTCCTCACTAGGGACAACTCTTTATGTTAATCTTAATGAAAACAGCCCCTGGTCTTAAAGGTAAAAACAAGCTCAAGTTCAAGCTGCCTTTCCCAAACTTAGGGTCTGGACCTAAAATGGATCGACGACCTGTTTTTACTAGGTCGGCAAATTGTAAGAGTTAAATTCATAATAATAAGATATGTGAATTTGTTTTCCTAATAAAATATAAGAAGAGTGTTTTCTGGACGACTTTAGAAGTGTTGACCTCAAGAAACCCACGTGAAATTCAGAGGAGAAGAGAGAGACAGAGAAGACGAAAAATACGTAAAAGACGAAACAAGATAAAGATAGCGTAAAAGATGAAACAAGATGAAAATGACATTATGAAATTTGGGTCCTGAGGAGAGATGAAATGGATTTTTTTGGATCTTGAGCTGAAAAAGTTTGGGAATCACTGGGTTACTAGATGTTAGTTGTTGGTTTAGGAGCTTAATGAAGTGAAGTTCTTCCTGTACGTCTTAGTGATAATTCTTCATTGTGTCTGTCTTTCTGTAGCTTTGAGTGTGTCCATGGAGGAGAATGACTGCAGAGTGGTGGTGGAAGAAGAGCTGAGGTTCAGGCTGCTTGAGGTCGCCCAGCTCAGGAAAGACATTGATGAACTGAGGAAAAGCATCACAGCTTGCTCTGCTCAGTATTAAAAAAAATGGCATGGGTCCCCACTGACGGACAGTAACCCCCTTCTCACTGCAAGTCTTCACTTCCATGAAGGAGGAATGTGGGGTCCTGCCATCAGAAGTATCCACGATGGGTAGATGTGCCTTTTGCCTGTCAGCCCTCCTGGGATCAGCCTATGTGCAGTGTGTACATCTGCCTTTTCCCAAATCAACACCATAAGTAAAGGCCACCTGTCTGCCTGCCTGAGACTTGCAACTAGCTGCTGCACACATTACTATGAGAAATGATCATCCTCCTCCCAATGCTCCCATTAAGGTCATCTAAATTCACTCCCAAATAAAGTCTTTTTGTTCTGTACGTGAGCATGGGCCAACACTGCTTCTCGTGATGTTATAAAATGAAAATGTAGATGTTATGAAAAAATGTTGGGAACCCCTAAATAACACAGGTGGTTTCTCTTTTTAGCTTGATCAGGAGAAGTTACTAAGACATTGGTGCTGTGCAAATGTGCACTGCAGTTTTTTTATAGAATTTGCAAAAAAAAAAGGAGAAAAGACATGAGTTTGCAGAGGATCAGCTTGATTATTTGTAAATTCCAGCACTTCAACTGAATCTGATACTGGATGAGCAGTTAATTTTTTCTTCATTCATAAAATTTGCAGCTGCAATCTTCGTGAAGATTTACAGTTTACTACCTGTCCCTCCACACGAATGGAAAGAGGTTAGAATTGGCCCAGTGAGTACTGTCACTACCTGATCTATACTGGAAACCTGATTCGCGTGTGCCTAAATACTACTTCCTCTCTCCAGCATTTCTAAATAATTTCAAGTAGTTTCTAGGATTTAAAGATAATGAATATACATGTTATGGTTGTACTTAGTACTTAGGAAATATAAGATTAAGCTTTTTAATCAAATACATTTTTTTTTCAAACAGAACTAACAGCAGTTTGCCTTTCAGTCAAACTGAGCGGAAATAAAATAAGTTGAAGTCCTTTTAAAAACCTAAAAGATTCAGGGCTTTTGAGAAAATCTTTTGCTGTATTTCTTATTTCTGCACCAGCTCAAGGAGCCACATGACACTTGTCTTTGTAGGCTACATGCTCTATGCACTGCATAATGACAATAAAGTTGGATTTAATTAATAAAGAAAATGTAGCTGATTTCATTAGCACCATATATGAGACTCACTCTTTACAAAAGAATAACATGTATTTAATAAAATAATGAATCTGGAACACATTTTATTGAGGACGTAGTAATTTGGCACATGAGTAGAACAAATCAGGGGCGGCTCATGACCCTGTAGCAGTATGTGAGGACAGGCTAATATTCATATCAAAATATTCCCCTTTGTGTATGTGTAATCATTTTTTACACATAAATAATACAAATTGTCAAAATAACATCTTCATCTCCACCTCTCTGACATGTCCTTAAATCTGCACTGAACAATGATAGAGTGTTATTAGACTACTAATACTGAACTCAGATTTAATGAACTGGATTCATTAAAAAAAAAAAGCACAGGTGTTCCAAATGTATTACAAATCAACCAAATTGAAACCAAACTTTATTTAAAGGCAATTGCATAACTTGGATACATTACCTATAAAGATGCACATAAATATGCCGAGACAAAAACCAAGTGGCAACAACAAAACAAAACAGGAAAAAAAACACACAACAGAATTTTGAATGCAGTTACACGAGGGAGTCATGGTTTCCTAAGTGTTTGACTTCTTTTGGATGTTGGTTGGAGCAGAAGTGGCGACTCATTTATACAACGGCTGGGCACAATAACGCATTTGATATCAAACATCTTTTCAACAACTATTGGCGAGGCTGTTTGAAGACTGGTTCATCACTGATTCAGCTCTCAAGCCAGTTTAGAGTAGTGTGTGTTTTATGTGATTTATTGTATTATTCTGCATTCCAAGTAAGGCCTAAGATGTATACAAAATATAATTTAATGTAACAGTAAAAAACAAAACAGACACAAACAAGCAGCAACATAGTTAATATATCAGGCTAAGAACCAGATGGACATAAGTGACATTTTGGGGTGAAATGGATGCATATATGAAAAATCTTGATGAGGTCTTTCTGTTGCCAAAAGGACACAGATGAGTTATTAGTTCATTTAGTTTTAGTATTGTTTAGTTATTAACCAAAAAAACAAAGGACTTCATACAGAACACACTGAGCCAGTTGGAGCCAAATGGTTGGTTTGGTACATGGTTTGGACACGTCATGATGAGTGATGATTGGATAAATAGGACCACCTGTCTCCAGATAGATGGCCAATCAAAGAGGGCCAGGCTACGCTAAACTTCGATGGAGCTCGTCTCCAAAGACCTGAGGTTCAGCTCCCTCTCGACTCCGGACAGCCAGCACAGAGCTAAATGGAGAACCCTACTACTTAATGCCACTTAACATCATACCCACACATGGGGACAAGCAACGTTAGACGAATATGATGATGATGATGATGATGATTATTGTTATTGACATCTGTAACGCAGATAGTTAAGTGGCTTAGGTCACTATTTTAGCTAAATGAATAAACTAATTTGATGCAAGGAATTTTAATGTGATATTGTATTGGATCACAATGGACTGTTTCTTTTAAAGTAATTAATGTAATGCTTTGTTCATAAATGGAATGGAACGTTGGTACTAAAAAGGTCCATGGGATGTTTTTCCTATTTTTTTGGAATAAATGAAAATATTACTCATTAAATATACTGTCATCCATGCATGCGTAACATTTTATCATTAAAGAGTGAAATCAGTAATTCAATTCAGATTTGGTTCTACTCCCTCAGTATGTATGGGTAGGACCAGGTGATAAAACCATTATTGTGATAGAATTTTTATATTAAATTGTGATAATTTGCCTTGGAGATCAGCAGCCTTTTTGTCATGTTCAGACCATAAAGAATAGTTTAAAACTACAAAGAAGCATCTTTTATGTTGTTTTTTTGTCTTGTTGAATAAGAACTCAGATTGTGCTCATTTTCTATATTTTAATTTAAATCAAAATAAAGAACATTTTGTTGATTTTTTTTCCCCCACGTTTTCATCTTATTGTGTCTTGTTAACTCTTTTCAAAACTTTTTTCCATCATTTTTGTCTTGTTGTGAACATTACCATATCACCCAACCCTACGTATGGGTGACGATGTAGATTTCAGCAATACCATATTGTATGATTGTAATATACTTTGATGACGTTTTGATTGTGCCCATCCCTGCATACTCAATCTACAGTAACATGCCAAAATATATGTGAACAATTTAAAAAAACATGAGTTCATAACATAACAGGATAACAATTCAATGGAACATCTACTCTACATTCACCACCTAGAATACAATACCAGGAAAGAATTTCATGTGAGCATGAGCTTGCTTTTGCTAACAACGATAATTTAATGTTTGATAAGTTTAATAGACTTTTTCACAATATTTCTCTGACATTTCCATTTTTTTTAAAGACATTTTCTTGTCTTTCCCCATTGTCCCTGTAGGAAACTTTCGTCTGGTGCATAAAAAAGGACATTTTGAATAACTGGTATCTTCTTTCACTGGTATCAGCTGTCACTGTGCTTCCATGACAGACTTCTGTCATTTCCTCACATACACATGACCTGTGAATTCACATTACAGTCCTACTAAAAACACCCAGAACATTACACATTCTTTGATATCACTCTCTCCTCTACATATCTTACAAATCTACTTCATCAAACATATACATTTACCCAATCTCCAATGAATATGTAGGAGGATGAAACTCCTACATCCCCAGAGCACCGAAACGAAGAAAGAAAAACAGTTTGGATTTATTTTCCCTTGTTCCTGGTTCCTCAAAAATTCCTTGATTCAGTTTTTTTGGAGTGATTCTCCCATTAATCCTCTAGTTATCCCTCCAATGTGCAATGGCTTGGCTGAGCCAGGAGGCGTTGTCAGTCTCAGGAGGCTTTGAAGGGTTTTCCTCTGAAGGCGTCTCGCTGGAAATCCCAGTATCTCCATTCTCTGGGTCATTGCTCAGTGCCATCTTCTCCAGAGCTACATAGGTGACACATATTCACATGTAAATTAAAATAAGCAATAGTAATGACAACTCCAAATCAGAAAAAGTTGGAATGGTATGGAAAAAGCAAATTGAAAAAGAAAGTAGTGATATTGGAATTGACTTTGACTTGTATTTCACTGTAGACAGTATGAACTAGAGATAGACCGATTAATCAGGAATTACTGACTTTAAGGGAAAATAGATTTGTTACAGTTAGTCTGATATTCAGTGATTCAGATTTCTTCATTTTGGTATTTATTACTTTGTTCGATTAAACTGTTTTCCGGTTGGGTTAGCATAATGTGTTTTCAGTGTCAAGGGAATGGATGATATTGGGACGATTAATCAGCTTTTTCCTGCTCAAAATTATCATTATTTTATCGGCCCTTAAGAACCCACTATCGGTCAACCTCTAGTATAAACACAATATAGTTCATGTTTTGTCTGGTCGACTTCATGTCATTTGTAAATATACATCCATTCATCAATATGAATGAAATACAGTCAAGAAAAAGTTGGAACAGGAGCAATTTAGCTAATTTAGCTTGAACTAGTAAAGATATAAAATAATTTAACAACGATGTTACTTGGAACAGGTGATTGTAATCATGGTTTGGTACAAAAGCAGCATCCAGGAAAGGTCTAGTCAAAGATGGCTGCTACCAAACCTTTTGGAAATGACCTGTTATGTGTACATTAGATATATTGAAAAATCTATTCGTAACCATACCCTGCAGTGATGCCGAGCTGTTGCTAGGGGGCGCTGTACTGCTGTCCTCCAGTTCATCCAGATACAGTCGGTAGCGATGGCCACTGTCATCTTCGTACTCCACATTCTCATCATCACTGTCCACCTCTGGAGCCACATAAACCACCTCAAACTCGATCTGTCCTCGCTGACAGACAACAGATGACCAAAATAAGCATCTTAAGAAATGTGTAGTGTAATAATAAACATGTAATATGTATGCATGCCACCATTACCTGTTGCGACAGAATAGTGACAGCCTCTTTGTGTTTGGCATCTCGCAGATTTATACTGTTGACAGCGAGGATTGCATCTCCAACATGCAGACCTCCACATCTGTCTGCAGGCTGACTCGGATGGATCTCTGAAATCAGAATGGGAACACCATGCTCTTTCCCACCCTGACAAGACAACAGACATACAAAATTAACTCTTTTTATCAAATTACTTTGAACATTTTCTTAATGTACTGATATAGCCATTGTCTCACATTTATATTAATCATCACTAACACCAAATTTGACTTGGCTTGTGTTTCATACACAATGAGGAAGCGGCACTAATTAGAGACATTATTTTAGTCTTACCACTCATTTTAACCTCAATCCTACTTTACATTCTATGTTACAATGCTTCACTAGAGCTGGGTGAGAGGGACAAATATTATATCATCAAAATGTTCACATCATTCAATACCAACAATTCACAAATGTGATATCATTATTTATTTTAAGTTTAAAGGCGGATTTTTGGTCCTGAGTGAAAGTTAAAAAAACAGTACTATTTTGTTCATTTTAAATATAGAAATAAAATAAAGAAAGTGACTGCAATGTGAGTTGTTTTTCAGCAACATGAAAACAACGTAAAAGGCAGTTATTTGTGGTTTAAAACTCTGCTTTATGCCCAGAACATGACAAACGGCAAATCACAAAGCTAGAGGTAACAGCATGGTAAAAACAATGACAATGTAAACAAAATAAACCCAAAAGACAAAAAAATATATATTGTGATAAAATTATACAATGATAATCATGGCTATTGATCCATCCATCCATCCATCTTCTGCCGCTTATCCGGGTCTGAGTTGCGGGGGCAGCAGCCTAAGCAGGGAAGCCCAGACTTCCCTCTCCCTGGCCACCTCCTCTAGCTCCTCCGGGGGGACACCGAGGCGTTCCCAGGCCAGCCGTGAGATATAATCTCTCCTGGGTTCAGAGATGCGATCCTGAGATCACCAAACTGGAAACCTTCCGTACCCAGGCTGCGCCTAGAAATTCTCTCCATAAAAATTACGAACAGAATGCTGACTTAGTGCCAGCATTGTGTACCAAGCTCTGACTCCGGTCATACAGGGACCGAATGGCCCGTAGCAGCGGGCCAAGGATCCCATACTCCCGAAGCACCCCCCACAGGACACCATGAGGGACACGGTCAAATGCCTTCTCCAGATCCACAAAGCACATGTGGACTGGATGGGCAAACTCCCATGTACCCTCTAGTACCCTGCAAAGGTTAAAGAGCTGGTCCAGTGTTCCACGACCAGGATGGAATCCGCATTGTTCCTCCTGAGTCTGAGGTCGACTAATGGCCGGACTCTCATCTCCAGTACCCTGGCATAGACCTTCTCCGGGAGGCTGAGGAGTGTGATTCCCTTGTAGTTGGAACACACCCTCTGGTCCCCCTTCTTGCAAAGGTCTGCCAAGCCAGAGGCACTGTCCCTGACCTCCACGCAATGTGGGGAGAAGGCGTGTCAACCAAGACAGCCCTCCACCATCCAGAGCCTTAAGGAACTCAAGGCGGATCTCATCCACCCCTGGGGCCTGGCCACCGACTACCTTGGAGACCTCAGCCACAGTGACGATCGAGTCCTCCTCTGAGTCCCCAGGCTCTGCTTCCTCCACAGAAGACGTGTCAGTGGGGTTGAGGAGATCCTCGAAGTATTCCTTCCACTGTCCAACAACCTCAAGAATCGCTACTGATCTCCATGAAAAATGATCATGATACAATATAAAAATTACTTTTATATGTTTTATCACACAGTCCTGTGCTTCGCATTGTGGAAATGACAAGCTTAAGGCATTTTTATAGCTTTTCCCATCATTATTCAAGTCATGTGCTGAAGTTTATGTCCTGTTGTCGGAATGTTTCTACTAGAAGCATGTAATGAGCATCTACTAACCACTAGTATGTGACTGGAACATGTAACTGTGGGCTGCTTCATATAGAACCTGAGTGCTTTCAGGTACAGGAAAAAAAAAACACACAGCTGATATCTTACTGTTATGGAAATTCCCAGCCCCTCATGATCATCTTTGACTAGTACCACTTTTCGGATGGGTCCTACCCCCTGGGATTTTTTCAACATGTCTGGGTCCTGCAATTACATTACACATTCAACTTTGAATGCACAAATAAAGGTTATATTGTGTACAGTTTAACATGCTTGTAGTGTTACACTTACATGGCCAACAGGAGAGGGAAGAGGTTTCTTAGGATCATTCCGACCTCTGCATGCTCGGATGACTGTCTTATGGCGGTGAAGATGAATCTCGGCCTCCAGCTGGTTCCACAGTTTGTCATGTGCTGGCCCTTTCATGTCACGACCCAGTAACTGGATCTGTTGCACCCTGGAAGATAAAAATTGGCACAGAAAGATACAGTCAGTTCACCTTTGGCTCCAAAGCCAGGTGTGAACAGACATGCTTGCAGCTGGACGCTTGTATTCAGATATCTCAGAACAGATCTGGTCTGAACAGGACCTTTCTATTTTCCCTCAGTCAGTGCATTTACATGGTTACTTGAGTATCCTGGTTATTACCGGGTTTTTGAAGTATCTTGTCTATGCACATGTAAACATCATATCCCAAATACTCTAGCTGGAGTTCTAGAATACTATTACATGTGAACATCTTATCCTATCTTATCGCCGAGTGACTTAACAGAAATACAAACAATGGCAGCGATGATGAAAGTGTCTCGCTTCTGGAGCGATGGACAAACTGAGTTTCGTCTTTCTGTAATGAAAGAGGAGGTGTGGGTGCTGGACTGGCCTGAATATAGAGTGTGGAACATCGTGAAACACAAAATGTCACAATGAAGACTTGTACTGTTGAACACCTTAAGACTTGTTTACATGAAGAATGAGACAAAATGAACCTGAAACAATTCATCACTTGGTGTCTTCAGTCCCTGAACGTCTTTTTGAGAAAAGAAATGAAAACATTATTAAGTGGTAAATGCTTTACTGTCCACACTTTTTCTTGAATGTGTTGCAGCCTGAATGTGAGGAATGAATGTATATTTACAAATGAAATGAAGTTGACCAAACAGGCATTTTAATAATGGAATGGAGGTTTGTTAAATAAAGGCAGGCACACATGCAAGAGTAACATTCTGCTGAAATATCTTCTGAGGAAACCCATAGTTAGTTAGTTAAAATGTGGCTGGTGTTGTAAAATGGGGATCTTACCTTCCAGCCAGTTCCTTGTCCAAGTATTTGGCAGCCAGTCTGGCTCCATACACTTCAGCCTGCAGTACTGCCATGTGCCTGCGAAGAGCCTCGTTCTCCTTCTTGAATAGTTTCACTTCTGCCTCTAACCTTGCCTCTGCTAACTTCTCCTTTTTGCTGGCCTCGAACTCTTCTTCCTAAAGCAAAGTACATAACACGTGAAGACCAATTCCACCACACGTGGGTACCTTTTCATCTCAACAATATTTGGGATAAGAAATTTCAATTCATACACTATTTGTTTAGGAAAATAGATCAATGGTGAGAATTGTTCTCTCGTGTTCCCTATGAGGGAAGAATGTTTAATATGATTTAAATCTGTTACTGTACATACGTAGAATTCTCTACTTTACTTGAGTATTTATTTTTCTGAAAACTTTTCCCTTTTCCTCCCTGTATTTTAACACAAATATCTGTACTTTCGACTGCATTTGAGGGGAACAACATCCAAACTGATTTCAAAATACAGGGATGGGACAATACCACACAGAAAAAAACAATCCCTTGGTGCATCCATCAATGTATATCAAGTGCGACAAATGCATCAAATCAAAAATTGAATCCTTAATAAAGCCAGTGAAAAAGAAACAGCTGCAACTGAAAAGTTAATCCAGGTATACATAATGAAAACAGCAAAAACTCTCAAATTGTGAGTGTTTAATTAACAAACACACACCCACAGAGCTCTTCACAATCAGAAACCAACTTTCATATATTTTTCTTCTTTTGTTTCTGTAGTATTTAGCAACTAAACACAATCTACTGAAATGTCCATCAAGATACTCTACAGATGTTAAGTTGACTCAGGTAGGTCTGTAATGTGTTCGACTAATGTCTTAATCTTACAATAATTAACTGAGTTAATGATTCAGGTATCAATGAATGTATCCAGGATTCGGCAGAAACATCAACACTGCTGTTCTGTTTAGTGCTCACAACTGGCTGCAGCATCTCACCGCAACTGAAACCATAAGGACATCAAACTGACACAAACTGAAAAAGAGACTGTGGACATTTAAACAAATGGCACAGCAGTGGTAACCTCATTAAAACCAGATCAATGATGATCTGATGCTCGTTAATAGTGTGTGTTCTTCAGCTGTAACATTCAGATTCCAAGTTTATAAGGTGGAGTGTTTGTAATCAAGCACCCTGATCTTGCTGTCAGGATATTTGTATTTTTAAGTAGCTGAAAGTCAGAGATAAGCCTGAGACCCACTTGATCCTTCCCAATGAAGATTTCACCCTTGATATCATTAAATATTAATTCAATATCATTCAAGCCTCACAAACATTTGAAGAAAGACAGAGAGGCAGAGAGAGAGTGTAAGTAAAGAGTGTGTAACTATTAGTTCATCAACTATGTAGCCACATTTAGCCAGTTCACGAGCATGTCTTTTACAGCAGATAAAGAGCAACATTAGTATTCAGGATTATGTTCATGCAACAATGAGAATGATTTCCTGCTTCACCTTTAGCTGATTGATGCCTGACCCTCAGAACACAGTGACCATGGGATGATACGATCTTTTTGCAAATGAACTGGTGTCATTACAGACACCTTTTCTCTTTGTTGTTATTTTGACAATTTTTCAGTTTCCAAGTACTTTCAGACCATTGTGGAAAGAAATTTAATTAACTTATTAATATGTCAAAACACATATTCCTTTGTAGATTTATGCTATTACTTGTGGTGTTGATGTTCTGTCAATGCTTTGTTTTTTTTGGATTGTAGACTCACACTAATTTGCTCTGCTGATCCTTAGATTATTTTCAAATTAACCAACGTTTTGTGCATTTTTGACATTATACTACTACTGGGAAAAATCACTCTGCTTCTTGTAAACTTGCTCATCTTTGTCAGCTTTTTGCTTTGTTGAACTTGTAGAAAATTAATTTAATGTTTGAAAGCATTTCCGTTTTTAACTTAAGGACAGCTTAGCTCAAGATGAGATTCAAAAAGGTTGGAAAAAGTACAGTGTAATAAAAAGTTAGCAAAAAAAAATCATACCATTTTAAAAATGTATTCACTTAGGACAGGACTGTCCACAGAGAGTCTGTAACTTGCTGATACAATAACTGGGTCTTCCTAACATACAGACTGGGATGCTACAATACTTTTTACACTAATAAATAACATGCACAGTTACTTTAGCAAAGCATCTGTGTAAAATCAGGCATTGCATGGCTATATGACTGCATTTTAAGTCCATTGTCATGACTTCACAGCAACAGAAAAACATGTTAGAGGCAGTGGCAGCAGGTTAAAGTGGACAAACTGAACACTTTTAGTGCTGAGACTAAAGAATCACTATAAACTGATTTACAATACATGTTAACAACAACAATGCAAAGCGCTCTGTAAAATACTGTAAAAGGTTTAACGTGCTGCTTTTTTGTTATTGTTTGTTGATATGCATATGCAGTATATAATATTAATAAAACTGTTTTTAAATCATGAAAAAATACATTTATCCAAATCATGAATCATCCATCATACTAAAAAAAAAAAATTAATTTAATTCTTTGGCCATATCCCTCAGCTCTATGCAGACCTGTTATAAAACCTGTGTACTGAGGCAACCTGCAACACCAGACCTGTCAGGAAATGGACCCCTGAGGGTAACCTTACCTCAAATAATGACAACAAACACTAAATCCTCAGCTTCTTTTTTTTAAGGTTTACAAAATGGAAGCTGTAGTGTTAACACTTTCAAATACACTACACAAAACTGTCAGTTACTAATGAACAACTGAGGAATGCGCTGACAATGCATGCCTGAAAACACCTGTGATTTGCCAAATGTCTGCATCCATAGAAGTGGGTAGAATTCTTGATTCCTATCAGACCACTTGAATTACAATATGCTGAAAGGGAATTATGGAACTTTTGCCCAATGACACCAAAAAAAACCTACCAAACACTGCAGCTTTAAGTTTCATCCATACCGTATCAAACTCTAAAAACAAAGTATCTACTTTTCACAAAGTTTGAAATTGTGTTCTGTATTTTTAGACTTTTGCCCCCACAGACAGCTTTTAAAATGATGGGAAAAAATTGGACTTGGTTTTGTTAGTGTGTTATACTATATTTTTCAACCATCTGGCACTTCTTTCTAAGTACAGTCTGGATTAATGCAGCGTTCACCATTTACACAATCTTACCTTCTCTTCCAATGTTGGTACAGGCTTTACGAGTAAAAGACGCACAGAAAGAAAAGAAAGAAGACTAGATTAGAGAAGTTCTAATATCAGGGAATACAGATAGTGAAAAACAGAGCAATATTACATAATTTTCCCTGTCTTACATTTATCATTCATCATTCACAACATAAAACTTTCATTTCAGAAAAGTGGCCTCAAGGCCAAAAATATATATTTTTTAAATGTAAGTGATGAAAATGCTTATGAACAAGCAGCATCCACCAGGCTTGAAATATGAAGCCAATGTGACAGTGCCAAAAACTGAAATTCTTGACTATCATTGGCACAATGATGGAATGTTTAGAATATGAATATTGAAAAGCTGAAGAAAGCATTTGAAGGAATGAAAGCCTAGCTGTGTTCACACAGTGGAACATAAGTAACATCTGTGATGGAACAGCATCAGAACAGCATGTTCCATCACAGATGCTGCTTTTGCACTTTTTACTCATAACAGTCTGGTGCTTTTCATCTTTGAAACATAGAACCCAATATCTGTTTTCCATGAAAACATGCTAAATCGTGGACTTCTCTGACCACAGCACATGTTTCCACTGTCTTTTGGTCCATCTGAGATGAGCTTGAGTCCAAAGAACTCAGCAGTGTTCCTGTAAAGAATTGATATACGGCGTGCATTTCTGGATGCAGTGAAGAACTGAATTAAGTTAAAAGGTTCAATTGAATTAACAAATCACAGATTTTAGTTTGTATTACATTTTAGAAAATGTCCCCACTTTTCTGGAAATGGAAATGGGGTTTGTATATTTGGAGACACTATTGTCATTCACTACTCATCATCGTACTTTGATACAGTTAGATTAATTATGCACAAGTCAAACACCTCATCAAGTTCAAAAAGAACTGATCAGATTGTTGACCAAGTTCACTGTATTAACAGAATAGGCTTATGTTTTATAACCTTCAACTGTGCACAAAAAGCTACAACCAACCTGGATAAATGTTAAACTGTCAAGTCTACTTATACCTGGTTAACTTTTTTCTAGCATTGGTGTGCAGCTGTTTTTTTTAGGTTTAATATGTTTAATTATAGGGAAGTCTGAGTGCTGTAGCATGTAATGACAACAGTGTGAATCCAACAGCTTGGAGATCCTGAGAAAGATCACGTTTCTACATGGCAGTGCCTCTGTGCATGAAGCCCATTCAATAAAGAAGTGGTTTTCACAGTGTGGTGAAAAATTGAAGTGCCCTTTGGGATGAACATGAATGCAAACTGGGGGCTGGGCTGCATCACGTGGCTGAATGGAAGCAAATCCTTGCAGACGGGTTCCAAAATCTTCATAAAAGCAAAAACCACAAATGATGAGACATTCTTCATCTTCACAGTTGTCATTCCATACCCACCCTAAACAGACTTTTACATTTAAGTTTCTTTCTTTCTTGTATTACGTCAGTGAATATTGCAGTCTCATTACACAAATAATTATTTGCTAAATCTGTTTCCACCGCACTTATTCATATGTACCTTTTATCGAAACGCCAACTGTTCTAACAAAGCACTCGTGATTTCCACAGCGCAAATTGAAATTGTGAATAAAAAGTTTTTTGGCCACCGTAGGGGAGGGAGTTGGTTCCAATCTGCAACTTCATCACTAGTGAAAGTTGATTTGAATGTATGAGCAGCCTGTTCCCTTGCTCCACCTACCAGCCGGTCTTTGATGGAGTCCGAGTCCTCAGCTTGAGCTTGCTTGGCATGAAGCTGCAGCTGGAGGGCATGAAGTTGCAGGAGCTGGTCGTGGACCTCTCTTTCTACCACTTCTCGCTCAGCCTGAGCCTCCGTCAGCTCTGAACGCAGGTCCACCAACTGAGCCTAGAATGGGGAGAGGGATGGACGGAGGATAAGAAGCTCAGAGTCACTGACGAGCTGGACTCACTGTCATTTTGGCATTTTACAGAATTATAGACACAAGAATACAGTAGATTTGGACTCAAAGCCACACTGACCAATACGAATAAGTGAATGACACTAATACAATTCAGAGCTTGTCTTGTTTGAGTTTGTTCAGATGAACATCCATGGACTTCTTCTACAAGGTGAGGTCCTTAAAGAAGGCTCAGTCAGTCCTGGCTGACTGACATCCGAGCCATCCACTCAATAGTGACTTCTTAAAACAAAAATGCAGGACTAATAGACTTAAGAACTCAGTTGTTCCTGCTGCTCGCTGTTTTTAAATGACTCAAAGTGACTTTAAATATTATTTATCTATATTGCTTTTTGTACTGTTGTTGGCACTTATGTTTATCACCACTGAATGTAATTCTGTTGGCTGCACAAACATTTGCCCCTCCCCCTAGGGATAATAAAGATTTCTTGAACTTGAACTAAGCCTTGTTAGCCTGAAGGCGTCTCTAATTGGTAGTTGTGATTCTGTTTAGACTTCGGTCCCGATTTTTTCGGCCCCTAATTTTCACTCCTAAATATCAAGCATGTTTGAAAATTATAGGGGCCCAATCAGTCTGACAAGAAAGAAGGGTTTAAAATCACAAATAATCATCTTTAACGTCATTTTCATCTTGCTGTGTGTTTTTCAATCCAAAGATAACCATCTGGCCCCTTCAAATTTGACTCAAAACTAAAAATCAGCCTTTAAAATGTAATTATCTGAATTGTATAGTGATAATTATTATCAACTGATATGAACATTTTTGGCCATATGACCCAACTCTGCATTAGACTCTGCCAGTGCACATAAACAATGCAGTGAGTGATTCCAAAATATTTAACATTATTATTGCTTTATAGGTTACAATATTTAATGGACAAGGTGTTAGTGTACCGTATACAGAGGTGTATTGTCTGTGGGACTTGGAGATATTTTTAAACACTCATTCACATGGCTGAAAGTACTGACAAAACTTCATAATATTCACTTTAATTACTTTGAAAAATAGTACTGACAAACAGTAAAAATGTAAGGGAGGACTGTTGGCCAAATTCAGACCCCCAGCAGTAACATATTATATATGGGTCAGTGGTGGTCTTCAGTAGGCCTCCTGACTGTCCAACATCCAACCTCAAACTGACTACACCACGGTGATAACAACTGTTTATAAACTATCTTAATCTATGAAGAGTAGTAAACAGTAAATCAGTCCGATTTAGCGCAGGGTGTCTTACTTACACGTAGTTTAAAATGTGTACTGTTCACAAAAACTATAAACTATGTGTTCATAAATAATACTATTTTTAGAGTGTGTTTACAGGTTGGTACCAGACAGGACACATGTAAACCTAATTTTTTCAAGATAATGTAAATCTCGGATCACCTCGGAACAGAAACTAACCTCCAGTTTATGGTTGAGTTGGAAAACCGTCTGGGTTTTGTGACAGAGCTGTGCAAAACAGGAGCTGAGACTTGTCATTTTCTGTCGTCCCTCGTAAGTAATGTCGACTTGATCTGGGTCTATTTCTCCGAGCAGCAGATCCACGTCCACGAAGGCCTTGTCAAACTCTTTCTCTAGGACCTCTAGCCAACGAAAAATGGACATACCAGGGCCAAGGCCCGAGCTGTGGCCCGCCGGGGAGGATCTACTGGAAGCGGACATAGCTACAACAGCACAGAGTCTATCGTGAGGAGCGTGAAAGGATCCCCCCGCGGTATTTAACAACAAATACTAATCTAAATACTGAAACGTAGCGAGTAGACTGGTTCGGGTTTGAGCCAAGCAGGCTGTCAAATTATATTTTCGAGTTCTTATGAATAGCACTGTCTAACCAGGAAGTTAAACATCGGGATCACGATTGTATCTGTCAAGCAACTACTACAGTCTGTTTGAGAGCAGTGACAAGCAATCGATGGCAGAGAGAGAGATCATCCAGTCCGTCCATCCCAGATCCACTAGGATTGACTGGACTATGTACAAATGCCAAATAGAAAAGAAAGCAGTGATATTAAAATATATTTTAACTTGTATTTCATTGTGGACAGTATGATCACAACATATTTTATTTGCTTTATTTTGTCTGGCAAAGAACTAAATTTCATTTGTAAATATACATCTATTCAGGCTCCAACACAACATTGCTTTGAAGCATTTCAATAATTATCTCACACGTTTGTTGACAAACTGATGAGCCAAGGCCCATCTTCCGTTCTGTGTCATACTTACTCTCCTTTGTGTTTGTTTAGATTGACTTAATGCAAATTCCCGGCCTGCATCTGTACAAAAGCCCCCAGATTATGAAAAATATCTTTAAAGAGAGTGGGATGTGTGACACAATGATATAAATGATAGAGCATAATAAGAAACGATAGACATGACTTTGTTGTAAAATAGATATATGGAACATGACAGTGTGCTTCTCACTGGTGACATTTCTAACTTTTAATGTGTCCTTTGAAGCCTCATCCATCAGTCCATGTTTGACATTTAAAGACATTTAGTCTTCTATTGTCTTGGACCTTTGCAGTTTGTTGTGCAGTAAATGTTGACGTGAACTTAGGAGACCTAGAGGAGATTGAAAATGATGCATAAATCAGTCTGTCTGCTCAGTGTCCTAAGTTAATCATTTAACACACGATCCACATCTTGTTACTTTCAGCATGACTTCTCTAGATTATTCTGATGAAATCAGTAAAGGTAAAAAAAGTGTTAAATAATAGTTGTGCCAGTTGCATTATTCTTGTTCAATACCAGGACAGTTCATGTGTTTAAGAGGAAATCTCTTTCTTTATATTGTACAAGGAAATACATCAATTAGTATTTTGCTGTTTTCAAACTGGGCCAATGTGACATTTTAGATGAGCCAGGGGGACAGATATTTGATGTTGTCATGGCAGTACTCCATCAGCAGGGGTCACTCTACTGTTAGGGAAATAAAGTTAAGTGCTTAAGTGTGAAGGTTGATGATGAGGGAGGGTGGTGAATTGAATCATATATGTTCCTCTTGTTCCTACTGTGTGGAAATACATATATAAGTAAGATAAAGCTGTTATTCAACAGAATAGAGCAGTAAGAATTATTCACAATAGGGATTCCAGAGAACACACAAACACATTGATTTTTAAGTCAGGCTGATTGAAATATAAAATTTAGTTGAATTACAGGCATTATTTCATTGTATGAACACAACATATTTGATTATTTTGCCTGATCAACTTCAATTTATTTGTAAATAGACATCTAAGTTGGAACAGGGGCAAATAAGGGGCTAGTAATGAGTTAAAATAATGAAATAACAATGTGATTTGAAACAGGTGATGTGAACAGGTGATTATAATCATGATTTGGTCCAAAAGCAGCATTAGGAAAGATCTAGTCCTTTAGGAGCAAAGATGGGCTGAGGATCGACAGTTTGAAAATAAATGTGTGAGAAAATTATTGAAATGTTTAAAACAATGTTCCTCAAAGAAAGATAGGAAGGGATTTGGATATTTCAGTCTCGATGATGCAGAACAGAAGAAAAAGATTCAAGGAATCTGAATGTATTTTAGTGTAAAGGACAACGGTTCAAGTCTAAGCTGAACATTGTGACTCTGATCCCTCAAATGACACTGCATCAAGAACCATCATTCATCTACACCTGATAGAACCACATGGACCAGGATTAAGAACTGTCATTCATCTAGACCTGATAGAACCACGTGGATCAGGATTAAGAACCTTCATTCATCTAGAGCCAATACAAACACATAGATCAGGATTAAGAACCGTCATTCATCTAGAGCCGATAGAACCACATGGATCAGGATTACTACTCAGGATTACCTTTGTCAAGCTCTACAATACAGAGTTACAGCCACAGATGTGAGAAAAAACATGCATAAAATTGAAGTTGTTCTGAAAATGTTGACAGCTGAAAGTTTTAGTGTGAAGGTGATTGACACATCATGAAGTCGTCGTTGTTTTTTTTTTGGTGTGACAATTGGATGAAAATATGAACTGACTATAGACCATTCCATGCTGTCTGTCCAAAGGATATCCCTTCTCTGGAACCTGATCCTTTGACATCTGTCAATATGTCAACTGCCTCAACCAGCAGAATTCACAGTTGTGAAATTGACTCCATAATAAAAGGCATCACATTGTATTTAGTGTTCAAATACATTAAAAAAAACACAGCTGAAAAGGCAGCAGGAGGAAAGAGGCAGCAGAGTGGATTAAAGAGAGCAGGAGGACTGTAAAGAGTTAAGTCTGGAGGAAAATAAATGAAAAGTGGCTCATAATCACATTGCAGGAATGCAGTTAGTGTACACTGTTAAACACTCACTAAGCCCCGGCTCCACTTCATTCTATCAGCACTGCTCACAAAGCTCTCTTTGTTCTGCCTGCTCTTGTGAAGAAATACCCCTTCCCCTTCTATTCCCCTCACTGACTCATTCTCTTCTCTCTGTGTTTTATTTCTTCCCTTCTTAATCAGCCCCATGCTGTTTACCTTCCATTCCAACTGTTTCCTTCCTGTCCTGCCCTTTGCTCCACTATGACACTTCTGATATGTTGTTAATAAAAGAGACATGTGATGAGCAGAGCTATCGAGGACTATTCAATTCCAAGTGACATAACAAGCAAGTTTAACAGTAGAGGGGTCATGTATAAAGCAGCCCAGGCAGCACATCTCTGCATAGAGGAAATTGAGAAGTAACTGACAAATTACAGGACTACTGATCATGCACTGGACAAATCCTGATTTTTGTTTTCTTATTATCTAATAGAATCCAGTATAGCACCGTACATGAATAATGTGTGTCAAGGCTTGTGTTTGCAGTGGGGATGTTGTACAGGCAGCCTGTGTGAGCTCTCACATTGCCCATAGAGTGTTAATGTGGTCTGAGAGCTCACTGGTGTGAAGAAGCGTTTTCCTCACACAGAGAAAAGAGAGCTGCTTTCCCCTCTCTCTATGTATGTGTGTTGTGTTTGTGTGTGGTGTGTGTACAATGTAACATGAGTAAAGGAGCCAGTACCACAGTTAGGAATGAGAGCTTTTGCACTTTGAGAATTTAAAGCTCTTTTCATTCTGACTGATGGAATGATGTGGGTTAATGATAGATGGTTGTGTGTTGCTTATTGGTAAGCTGCTGCTCCTGTTTTGCAGGTTTAACACACTTAGAAACATCACTCATGATTCACTCTCACATATTCAAATATTCAAAATTTTACACTTGAAGATATTATTCTTTGACCACTAATAGAGTGACCAGGTGTCTTGCATGTGTCCAGCATTTTTTTATCCCTTGTCCCCACATCCCACATATTAAGACAATGTCCCATATATAGATTTAGAAGACAATACATGACTTAAAGCAGATTAAAGTCAAGTTTACATCCATATGTGTCACAAATTCATCCCTTAATAAGATTGTAGAAGAGGTGGCTTTGATGTCTGCGGTGTCAGACTTTGATTGACAGGTGTAACTGACAGATCACTTGCCTGCTGAGTAAAATTTTTGGAACTGCTGTTTATTGAATAACATGTGTTTGTCTTGATGATAACAATAAGGATCAATGGGACAATGGATCATTTTGATTTTGTCACACAAATGTTTGATGAAGTTTACTTTTTTACCATGTCAGTTAATTTACTGTATTTACTCTCACAGACGATCTTAGATAGGTGTCATTCCACCTCAAATCACCGGATTTCAGAAAATGTTCCCCAATTGACCATCTCCAATTTGCTTCATACTTTCAGAAAATAATGTTATTAGTCCTAATAAACACCATGCAAAATTTCAGCTGTATAGCTTCATTGGTTTTTGAGAAAATCATGCTTTAAAAACAAGGATGTGACTGTAAAAATGAGTGGATCAGAAAAAAGATGCTAAGTTCAATAAGTCATTACTTTTGAACTGTTCATGACAGATGCATGAAATTTTCAGGAGTTGTTCTAAACTACAAGATGCAGTTGTAGATGATATATTTGCCAAGTTACAGCTTGCTGAAAAATTTGTCCATCAATTTTATATTTTCACCATGTATTCTTCTATATGTGAAGATGATGTGACAAAGAATTGGTGTTGTTGCTGAGCCTCCATCTGGAATTCTGATTTTTTACATATACCATAGGAGTGTGTCCATAGGCCCACTGGTGGAAACATACCAACTCAGAACCAGGACATTTCTTCAAGATATGGACACTTGGCAGCAGCAATTTCAAAGCCTTTTATGTCAAATGTGCAGCTCGGCTCCATGTTTCTGTTGGGATCATATAATACAGTATACTGGTGCTCTACAACTTGGTCCAATTATTTTTGTGGAACTTTGATGCAGATGTGCAGTAGAAGTCCCTAGATTTGCCATGGGCAGCTTTTCAACCAAGTCATATGGACCTAAAACTCAAGTCTGCAATAAGGTTCCATGAAGATTTCTCGTCAGGGGGGCCTCTGGTGATTTCACATGGACTGACCCATAGGCAGTAGAACTTTCATCATGTCTTTCACCCAACTCAAACCTCCCTCATGTGTCCTCATTTTCTTTTCCTGTGCTCATCATCCTGTCTCCCACTCTCTGCTAGCTATTTATCTGCTGGCTGTCAACTACACAGTGTCTCCTACTGTTATTTTGTTCAAACAGTACACTATCGTGATTACATGCCGCCGGGCACTACAAGAACACATACCTCCACCAATGTTCAGTCCAAGGATTCACAACAAAGGGAGCTGAAAACTTCTACACCTACTTCTAGCATCTACTTACAAAGTGTTGTAAACCTGCCAGTTTACACCGGTGTAACAACTCCTGTACTTGACTGCCAACTTTTTAGATTTTCTGTAGCTAGATATAATTTGTAGCATCTTGAAATATAAATAATTTTTTTTGGCTCTTACTTTATGTGTTGGCTTTATTCTTCATTCTTCAGCCATGCAGTGTCACCATGTAAGCAGAGAAAGCACTAACTATTGAGAAAACATTTCCCCAGGGAAGAGGTTGGTAATAACTGGACTGGCTACAGTCCATAGGCCTGGTTTGACAATGTAGTGTTATAGTGATGTAATGTACGCAGTATCTAAGTGATTTGACAATCTGAGTCTTAGGCAACACTATCATCTGACTTGAGTCAAGCTGAGACGGCCCAGTTCACACTGCTGAAATGTTTCGCTGCAACATCCTAAAACAGTTGTGAGGTGTCACAAATCAAGTTTCATCAAAATCAGTGGGTGTAATCTTGCTGACAAAAGCAGGATTAAAACATAACTTGACACAGTAAACCATAGTAAGGTAACATAACCTTACATAAGTAAAAGCATGTATGCAGTAAAATGGTCCTGTCAGTGTTTTACTATAGATGATGTTTTGATTTATTTTATTGCTGTGCATGTTTATGGTTGAGCTCATTTGAACTACTTTATGTACTGTTGGTAGTTTAATCTACAGCAATGCATCATATTGTATAAGATCATCATACAGTGGATACACACCCCTGTTCAAATGCCAGGTTTTTGTGATGTAAAAAATTGACACCAAGATAAATAATTCCACAACTTTTTCCACATTTAATGTGACCTAGAACCTGTACAATGCAATTGAAAAATAAACTGAAATCTTTTGAAGAAGTGAAGTAAAAATAAACAACTGAGATCATGAGGTTGCACAAGTGCACCCTCTTATAACTGGGGATGTGGCTGTGTTCGGATTTAATCAACCTTCATATGTCTGGGCTATGCTTTGGGGCTGTTTTTCTTCAGCTGGAACTGGGGCCTTAGTCAGGGTGGAGGGAATTATGATCAGTTCCAAATACCATATTTTGGCACAAAACCTTCGGGCTTCTTTTAGAAGGCTGAAGATGAATTGGAACTTCATCTTTCAGCACGACAATGACCTAAAGCACACATCCAAATCAACAAAAGAATGGCTTCACCAGAATAAG
>JAPQRN010021908.1:0-30022 GCA_037367275.1 Coranthus polyacanthus | reverse complement strand
AAGGTCCAGGTTCAATGAAGCCATCAGGACCACATCATCTGCAAAAAGCAGAGACGAGATCCTGTGGTCCCCAAACCGGACCCCCTCTGACCCCTGGCTGCACCTAGAAATTCTGTCTATAAAAGTTACGAACAGAACCGGTGACAAAGGGCAGTCCTACCGGAGTCCAACATGCACCGGGAACAGGTCTGACTTACTACTGGCAATACGAACCAGACTCCTGCTCCAGTTGTACAGGGACCGGACTGCCCTTAGCAAAGGGCCCCGGACCCCATACTCCCGGAGCACCCCCCCACAGGATGCCACAAGGGACACGATCAAACGCCTTCTCCAAATCCACAAAGCACCTGTGGACTGGTTGGGTGCCCGATGGAGGGTAAAGAGCTAGTCCAGTGTTCCACAACCAGGACGAAAACCACATTGTTAATCCTGGATTTGAGGTTTGACTATCGGCCAGATCCTCCTCTCCAGTACCCTGGAGTAGATTTTCCTGGGGAGGCTGAGGAGTGTGATCCCCCTGTAGTTGGAACACACCCTCTGGTGTCCCTTCTTGAAAAGAGCTTGCGAGCCCCAGCCCCAGGCCTGGCTCCAGGGTGGAGCCCCGGCTGTGCCATGCCGGGTGACGTCTCGGCCCTTGTTTTCACATTAGCCATAGGGGTTCATGAACTACTTTTGGTCTGACCTGTCACCAAGGACCTGTTTGCCTTGGGAGACCCTACCAGGGGCATAAAGCCCCGGACAACATAGCTCCCAGGATCATTTGGGCACTCAAACTGTCATATTAATATTTAAGATAATTTTTGTGTGTAAATGTACAGGCATCTTCACACTATTTGCAGGCGACTATTATTATGTGTGGAGCTCTGATAATTTGTAATGATTGCAGGGGTTGTCTCTGATCTTAATCCCATATGAATTTGCCATGTCCATAATTAGTCCTGTTCAAATCTTGGTGATTTTCACAGTTTCTTGTTTTCTTTGTGCCTTTGTTCTGCTTTTCTCAGGCAAGAGTTGGAGGCTGCACTGGCAATTATGAACAAACGTTTTGGTAGCATTTTTTGGTAAGATGTTGGTGGAATGGAGAGCCATTTATAGAAAGAGCTAAATTAGTCAGAAGAGTGAAATCTCAAAAGACAGTGAGATGGATGACATTTATGGTCACCTGTGGAAAAAAATCTTTCAACAGGTACAACAGTTATTATGTGGTAACTTAGTGTATATAATGGGAGCCTTGGCATCATATCCAGTGGTAATGTCAGAGACTTCACTTGCCAATGCACCATATCAAACATGGATGTGAGGGTCATTTCCATACTGTATCATATGAGGTCTTCTGTTAATACCAGTCCTGTGGGAATATGTAGGGCTAGAAATAGCACTAAACATCTGATCTTTATTAAATTAGGGACCCTGTAGACTCTTCCTGTTTAATTAGCCAGGTAATGTGCCTGTCCACTGGAAACAAACAAAGTGCACCAAAGAAATGACCAAAGCCCACATGTTCGTCCAGGTGTGTTTAACTCACCCCTTCTCTTTTGTCTCTCTCTAGTGCTCCATGCATGAACTCCATAGACACCTCCTCATTCTCTGCCAGCCAGGCCAGGACGAATTGAAGAAACCACCTGCAGGAATTCACACACACAGCTCATCTATTGACCAAGTTTTAGATTGAAAGTTGTTTTATCAGCTGACTGATTAAAGCATAACTCTGAGATACAAACTTAACGATAACCCAGTCACTATTGTACGTCTCTATAAACCACGTCAACATTTGTGAACCAGAAATACGTTTCACATCCACATTTCTACATACTGTATATGTATATATAAATCTAAAGACTTCATATTTACAGTCTGTTTATAACAAAATAACCACATCAGGAATTGAAATAGACTGTTCTCCATTTTAATAAATACTTTTTACATAAAAAAGTCACAAAGCTGCACTGTGATATCAGGAGGACCGAAAATGTACAAAATCAAGAAATCTGAGCTACATTAACATCCATCCAAATCTGAATGTTACACTTATAAAATTGTGTCTCTCTGAAATCTGGACAGAAATGAGCAGGTTCAAGTCATTTTTGCAACAATCCCAATAGACCTTTTCACAAGACATTTTGGCTTGAAAGTTAGGCTTATTGTCCTCGTAGGGAAACATGATCTCTATTAGAAGCAGGAGGCAGTCACTGTACAATTCCCGGGGACCATCTACAGATCTGAGCCAGATGGTGGGGGAAACCCATTACCTTTTTGCTGTGAGGCGACAGTGCTAACCACTGAGCCACTAACACAGGCACCACAGAGGTGTTATTGATAACATTAACAACGGTTCTGTTTCATTTAGTTGCCTCTGGAGGCCATTCCAGAGAATCAGCACGAACAATTCCAAGTACTTAAACTGATACTGTTGTTGAACTGTCATCGTGTGTTTGTTCTGCCTTAATGAGTCAAAATATCTGTTGTGAAGTAACACACCCTGTCTTTGAGGAAATACTATACTAGCTAAATATTCAAGGCCCCTAAATATACTGTATATAGAATCACAAATTATGTTACATAGCTGTCACATAAACCTTGAGTGAAATGATGCACACTAATATATATAAATGAGTACATATATATATATATATATATATATATATGTATATATTCCAAATCTCAAACCCTTTGATTAAATCTCCTGTTTCAATATGTTGAAAGCCAAATCTCAGTGGAAGAGCAGCAAGGTTCAGTCAAGTTGAGGAGGAGATAATGAATGAGAAAAGTGTGTGTGTGTCTTACGCAGGGTACTCAGGCACAGTGTCTGTGAAGGCGGGCAGCTCCTTCACATATTCGTTGTAAAGCCACTTGACCTTGAAGTGCAGGTTCATGTAGTCAGCAGTCTTACACAGTTTATGCTTCTCATGCTCTGTGAAAAGACAAACACAGAGGCACATGTCAGATATCTCTCCAGTGAGATGTAGCACTTCTAGGTTTACAGTTGGAAAGTCTCAAAGAGTAATCTAATATGCTGTGGAGGCAGAGCTGGTACCACTACTCCTGGTAAGATTACAAGTAAAACGAACATTACTGTGTCACAACACATCATCAGGTAGAGAGATGTTTTGCTATAACTCTTATGTTCATACACAACTAAACTGCAAATCTAATTAGGTTACAAACATAATCTGTGTCTATATTTTGTTGCAAAGAGACATCATTTCTTTTTGAAGGATGTGGCACTTTTGCTTTTGCTCAGTAGGCAGGAGGTAGGTGGGGTAATACACACCTACACAATCCAGGACTTTGCCACAAGAGCGCCAAGAGAGCCAATGCATAAGTATGTTACAGTGTAATACCACTAGATGCTGCTCCAAAAAGCCCAGGCTCCCATAGACTTACATTGAACTCTCTAAAAATATTAAGTTAGCAATTCTTTTCCAGGAGTCATTCTGGCCTCATTGGTTTTATTTGGATCCTGTAATAAGTGTTTCTGTCCACCTTTAAATTATTGCACCGTTACTAAGATTTTAGTGTAAATAGAAGCCTTTGATGTCTGCTGTGACAACTAATAATAAAAAAGGAATAAGATGAAATGCAGCTGGAAATTGCCTCTAATCAAGTGTCAGAGGTGAAGGAAAAACACTGTAGTGTCTAAAGGATACTGCCCTTCTTAAAAAATGAAATGCAAAATGGTAACGGGACAGGATTCATTCGTTCACAATTGGGATGGACCAGGACTTATTTTTGTGCAGGAGTGCAAATCCACTCCCGTGTCATCCTCCGATATAGACACAGTCGTTATCTTAGAAATGGAATTAGCTAGTATCAATGGCTAATTTTGTGGACTTTTTCTGTATTAATCCAAACCTTGGTACTTTTATCCTAAATCCAACCAAGTACTGTCAGTGTCTAAAGCAAACCATACAAACAGTTTAGTAATGCTGTTGTCAAAGCCAGCAGATTTTGTAAATTGAGTCAGTGGATGTTTTGGCAGAACATCATACATTTTCTGTGAACTATTTACATTTACATTCAGCAGCAACATTTTTACCACTTTGATATCGCGTTACTTTTCAAAATGTAATTATTATGTTGAAACAAAATGTAATGCAGATGACATTATGTTCATAAAAAAACCTTTGTGTTTACACTTAAGTTGCATTAAGAACATAATTTCTGTGACACAGGGTTGTTTGCCATTGTTAGCTAGTAGCAAACAAACACAGTAATACAAAATGGATCCGTTTCTCAATGGAAAAAGTGACGTGGCCAGTGAAAGCTCCAAGCTTGTGGTGAGCATGAACATATTAAATTTGGTTACATAATGGCAGGCAGTGATGCAGTGATGCACGGTATGTTGAATGTGGTGAAATCCTGTTAGTGAGGTTCTAAAATAATCAAAGCTCCAGAGACACTTATTCACAAAGTACCTGATATGCTGGGAAGCCAAAAGAATATTTTCTCCATCACAGCTGCCATTAACTGACAGTGGTATAACACGTATTTACAGCCCAGTTTGTCTGTTCCTCCTCTTTTTAAATTATGGTTTTTGTATGTATTACAGATATTCATGTAAGGTACTGAGTTGCTTTCCATTTATAGACTAATGCAGGTTGTAACCATAAATGAAGTAGCTGCCAATACAGCAGATCTTCACATGTAGTGAGATGATAAGAGGTTTCTCAGATACAACCCCCAAATAACAAGTTGGAACACCATAGAAAATTAAAAAAGAAAGCATTGATATTAAAATGTACTTGCACTTGTACTTCATTGTAGACAGTACAAACACAACATATTTCATGTTTTGTCTGATTGACTTCATTTCATTTGTAAATATACATCCATTTGAAATTTGCATTTTCCCACTGCTCCTACGTTTTCTTATTTGGGGTTGTATTAACTCCTAACACAGAGCTGAGATGCATCATTCCTTTTTTAAATCAGTTTCTAGTGTAAGTGGTGCTTAAGAAATAAAGCTTAACAGATTTTAGGAGACTCATAGTTATATCGGTGTGTTGCCTGTCCCTTTAAACCATTTATGTGTGTTGGGGGGGACAAATAAGACATTCCTGCAGCAGAATAACAGGCACTTGTTTTTCTCATTTTAAAAACAGGAGAGGTAAGATTCTTCCCTCCCAATTTCATCAATATCCAATCAGTGTCACAAGACCAACAAACAAACAAACAAAGGAATGAAAGAAGAGATGAGAGCAAGGGCCCCGCTCCGATTTAATTCAGAGCTCCAATTATCAGCCCACTCCAATATTACAAATAAACACAACAGTAGGGATTCATGCACTGAGCTGAAACGAAATATAAAACTGGGATGAAAAGATAACATGGCGACTGATTCATTTTCTATCCTAAATATGCTAATTTATGACACAACCAACACTCACACACACATCTTACCGGCATAGAAGTCAACCATGCGGATGTGAAAAGTGGTGGGAGCTGAGATGGCAACAGAAATATGACACAAACCAAATGAGAGCTCAGACAAAACAAAGAGCTTTGACACTGTGAAAAACTGAGGTGAGAATGGCCAACGGACACAGCTTATGCAAATGAATACTACAGGGAGCCTGGAAGGCAGACTAGACAGACAAAAGAAGGTTTACAAATGTGTCTCCTAAATTAAACTCTGGAACTCTGGAAGCATCTTATGATTAGTTGAACACTATGATTAGTGTCTTTTGGAAAGACACTGGTTGCAACTTTGGGGAGTCATTGGGATTCATCTCCCAATAATTTTCATGATTAATGGATTCATTCTTTAGTTTACAAAATAGAAACAGCAATGCCAGTTAGAATTTCACTTTCACAGCCAAATATTCTTAAAAATAAGGAAATTGTCTTGTATTAAATGGTACAATCTGCATAGTACAATATTACTTTTCGAAAGAAATAAAGAATTTTTTTTTCAACTTCATCTGAAAAAACAAAAGGATCTCAAATCTAAACAAATGCTACAGGACTAAAGCTACAGTAAGGTGGGAATATGTCACTGGACTAGACAGTAGTAAACTAATTGCAGTTAGTCTAGATACAGATACAGTCAAGAGCCAGAGTAGTTAAAGAGGTTTTAAATGAGTTACAGAATTGTCCTCAGATGTCGATGTCTTGCTATTTATGCACATGTTGAAAGTAATTTAACTATAATGAGTGCATACATTTGTATCGTGGAAGGCTAGAGGGAAAAAAAAAACTGAACTTCAACAGTATTTACATGTTGTACCAAATTCACTAAATGGGAAAATGCTTAATTTTATGTGACAACCTAAAAGACAAACTTTATCCTTTAACATCTGTTGGCAAAGCGTGTTTGAACAAATCTCCTGTTTACTCCAGCTGAGCTGCTGTCTGTACAGCTCAGACTTATGAATGAGTCACACTTTAATCCTACAAATTTAGCATTCATAAGCTTTAGACATGTAATAAATGCCTCTAAAAAGTTTATATCTCAATATAATGTAGCTGTAAACACAAGTGTTTAATGATGTATTTGACAACAGCTATAACTTCTAATTTAGAAACGTATAAGTGGAGCCTGGTGCATTAAACATAACAACTCATAATATACAAGACAGTTGTAATAACAAAAAAATATGCTTACAGGTAAAGATATTGTTTAACTGGAAGCTTAATTATTGATAATATATTATTTATAGGACACTTTTAAGGATGCCTTCATAGGTTAGAAAAACATCCTAGATTGTAAATAACACACATTAAATCAAAACATTTGACAATAAATCAAATATTAAAGCACTTCTTTAAAGATGAGTTTTAATCATTGTCTAGACCAGTGTTTCCCAAACTTAGGGTCGACACCCAAAATGGGTCGCAGAGCTGTTTCTATTGGGTTGCCAACTGGTAGAATAAAATGTATAGCAATAATATGACATGTGAATTCATTTTCCTGATTAAAACAGCAGACAAATGTCCTCTGGAAGATTTTATAAATGTAGACCTCAACAAAACCATGTGAAATGCAGAGCAATCAGTGCATCAGTTGTAAAAGGTGTAACCAGACAAAAATAACGAAAAAAGATGCACAAGATGAAAATGATGTAACAAAATGGACATGACGTAAAAGATGTAACAAGACAAAAATGTTGTAAAAGACAAAAAGCATATAAAAGACCTAAAAAGATTAAAATGACGTAAAAGATACAATAAGACTAAAATGTCATAAAAAAAATACATTTTCGGAAACAGTGTTCTGGCATTGGAAGAGTCAGTAAAAATGTAGATCAATGGCAGCTCATGACGTATTTTTCTAAGTTTTGGTCCAGAGGAGATATAAAAAATGAGATTGAATTATTACTGTCAACATTACAGCCATTTTAGCTGAAAACAGTAACAGTACTTCTTCTTCTCTGTTTATTAGAGCCATGTGTAACGTAGCCTACATCGCCACCTGCTGACCACACGATGCAGACTAGTTTATTCACTGCAAACCAGTTTATGGAAACACATGTAACTCACATTTTCTTTTCAAAAGCTTGAAATTCGCTTCACATTTTATGGGCATATGGCTACTGAGGCCTGGTTACTGTATCTTGTCTGTATCAGCCACAGTGTGTTTTTCTTTAACCTCACCATTATTCCAGCGGTAGTGGTCGATTTTATCCAAAACTGGATGTGTAAAAGAGGCAAAGAGGAGACACAGAGAGTTGATGAAATGAAGTAATAGAAAGGAAATATGAAGCAGGAAGCACAGATGTAAACTTATTAAAACACACACACAGTCTTACCCTCCAGGGCGTATTTCATGTCCTGAGCAAACAGCGTCCACATGACTTCAGCGCTGACTTTACCCACGTTGAGTTCCTGAGGAAACCTGAAAGTGAGGTCACAGGTCAGGGTATAGGGGACAGAACATATAGGACATACAGTGAAAGTTTCAGGCAGTGACTCTGGCACAGAAAAATGAGCCATGGCAACATTTAGTGAGCCATTATTTCATCATTTACATTAATTTAAATATTCTGCTGAAAAGCCCAGAAATTACATGTTAAACTTGATTAACTTTTAAGTTTTTAAAATATAATATCAGGATTTCCTGGATTTTGAAAAAAACAATTTTCAAATTCTGCAGCTGACCTCAGGGAAATTGTGATTATTTTAATGAAATAGAGCAAATAAATTGAAAAATGTACTATTTGTAAGTGCCACTAGGGGGCTTTGGTTAAGGATTTTTTTTTCTGACTGGAAGAAAATGTACCCTTCTCTAAGCCTCACCCCCCTCGTCTCTCTGTGGCATCTTCAATAATATGAGTTACAGATATTCCAATGTTCCATTTTTGTAACAATAGTTCTTAAATATCAGAGAAAATTCCCAGTAATATGGGATGCAGTAATGCAGGAGCAACTGTGTGCTCAGCTAGCTAACCTAAGTTAGTTAGCATATTAACAAATTAGTTTTTGTTGATCAAATGATTTTGATCAGCAATGATTTGGCTCATCAAATGCATACTTCTCATAACTAATATTACAGAAATGTGCTATTTTTTCCTTTGGAATATCTATATCTGATCATTTAGTTACTATAACAGCATAAAATAATGGTAAAATCTCATCACAAGTTCTCAGACATCAGCAAAGTGAAATACACACAACATATTATTTTAAAGGGTGTTTTTGTGTTTCCATGGTCAGTATTGAACCTCCAACATTCTCAGTTTGTATAGGATAAGTAACATTGATGGATTCAGCTGTGAGTGAGCTCTAACACACTAATCCATATCCGACATCTCTTTAGCTTCAGAAAAGTGAAACCCTTTTTAAACTATCAGCTGTCAGACTTGCAGTTTTCACTTGAGCTGAAAGCTTGACAGGCTTCCTGTACCTAGTTATGGTTGCTAAGGTGGGATTGGATGGTGGTTTGTTTTTGGGAGAGGTTTAGCAAAGGGTCAATTCAGTTTGGTTTGAATGCAGACATTTTACATTTTAATGTGTGTGTCTTTTTTCTTCATTTTCTCACTCAAAACTGTGAGTTTTTATAAAACTTTATTATAATTCCAGGACTGACTGATTGATGATGGGTGCGTAGGAGTTTTTGTCTTCCTCAATGATTGAGACGATGAGCGTGATGAGTTTGGGCCAAAACTCCAGATTCTGAATGCTCGGGCCCTGCTCCTCTGGCTGGCTGTCCTCTTTCTTCTCCTCCTCCTCTTCCTCTTCCTCTTCCTCGTCCTCTTCTTCTTCCTCCTCCTCTTCCTCATCTCCCTCCTCTCCCTCTACTTTTTTCTTCTTCTCCTTCTTCTTCTTCTTCTCTGGCTCAGTCTACCGGAAGGGAAAATGACAGAAGACGTCATAATGTAGTCATTGATATGATGTGTTAATGACAAGTGGAATGTAAAACCATTCACTCAGAACATGCAGGAAGTGATGTGCTGATTTACTGACACTAAGCAAAATAAAAAAACAGAAAGCTCTCAGCAGTCTTTAATGAATATTATGCACTGAATAATTTATAACAATAATGACAATATTGTTCCTCTTGTTCTGCAGAAGAGGCAAATATTCAAAACTGTCTGTCTGTGTTTTGTGATCACACTCTGCACACAGAAAGCTGCAATGGAGACTTTTCTTGATTACCATTTAAAGAGTTGTTAATTTATTCCACAGACTATTTTAATGAGTTTAGACTCATTCAGATGTTTATCTTTGAGGGCACAGTTAAATATAGTATTCAATGTTCTGGAAATGATTCTTCAGCTGATGGAGATTTATTTCATCAGTGCTTTAAATAAGACTACACCAGCAACATTAGTTTCTATTTAAAAATGTAGCCTGGACATGTAACATCTAACATAGCCCAAGATATGACTTGCTGATCAGACTGAAAGTGTTACTAAACGCTAAAGCCTGTTTTCTGAGCTGTAAACTGAATGATATGGCTTAATTGTGATGAAACACATCAATGCTGGTGATAAAACATAGAAATCAGCAAAAATATAGAAATGTGTATTTTGTAGGTGTTCAAAATGGCCACTTCCTCTTGAGCCTTCCCACCTTGGTGCTGAGGTAGAGTCAGCCATTTTGGATCAGTCTACATCATGAAATTTGTGTTTAAAAAAAATCTATCTAATCAGGTGTGTTCATGCGCACCTGTCCTTCAGTCTGACAAACCTTGTTCATTTTCTGACGGGTAACTAAAACTGTCACAACCAAAGGATTTATTTGAAAACACCCGGAGTTGTACGTCTTTTACCACTACCTCAATCAGTTGGTTTGTTTGTTAGTTTGGATCTGAACTAACATGTTAAACCACTAAAGTCATACAGTCACACAGTGGGCTGGATGATCGAGGTGGTTGTAGAATTGCTACTTACTATATGTAAGTGTTTTTTAGGAAACTTTACTTGAGTATTTCTTTTTCTGACAACTTTTTCCTTTTACTCCTTACATTTTAACACAAATATCTGTACTTGCTACCCCTTTTCAAAACAGGCTCACTACTAAGGAGTTATTAAGCATTATTTTTATTTTGCATCACAGTATGTCTTCTCAACACACTTGACCACAAAGAGATGCCATCTGTTTAATGAGAGTCTGAGACCAGAAGAACTAATACATGTATGAAGTGAGGTTCAGTAGCTTTGCACTGAAACAGCTGCTAGAGATGTAGAAATAGTTTGTACTTTTACTGTTTGAGTACATTTCAAAGCTTGTACTTTTACTTGCGTAAAGACATTGAATCAGTACAAGTATCTGTATTTCTACTGGAGTAAAGACTGTGAGTGCTTTTTCCACCTCTGGTGATAAGGAACTGACCGGCTGGACAGCGGACTGAAACTGGCGGTTAAAGAGCTCCAGGCAGTTGTTGAAGATATACTCGTAGGTGGAGTTGAGGCAAGCCTTGACACAGTCCCGCACCACGTTTGCGGCCCTGGGAGGACTCTGCAGCTCCAAGACCTGATGATGGGAGGAAAGAAATAAAAAACAAGTTAGATATATGGTACTAAGGAACCACAGCAATGAGTGATTTCACACAGTAAACATACTGAACACTACTGTCAGAGTTTACAAGACGTGGGACCCAGACGCAGACGAAAGGGGAAAACAAGGCAATACCAATACCAATGTACATGAAAGCTCTTTCAAATGTAATGCAGGTCATTTAATGGTATATGGTACAAATATTGTCTTATCATTAGACAATAAAACTACTTCTACTTTCTTTAAAATAAAAACTTTATTTGTGACTCATACTAGACTAATATCAGAAAAGTTTTAAATTGAAAATTAAAAAAATATATAATTCCATCTACATCTTTGATCTAGAAATGAAATGATGAATGTCATGATACCATGATCATACAGTGTTATGATTATTTAACTACACTAATAAGTAAGGGTTAACACAATGTTTTGGAATTAGGAGGTTCCATGCTTGTAAATGTGAGTCAACATGTGGATAACTCTGTACACACTCCTGGACAGTCTGGACCCGAATGCAGATCTGTTTGACGTGACCCCAAAGTTAAGTGACCACATCCATTTCAGATCTGCACTGAGGTTCCATCACTTTTGTTTCCAATATGTCATGCGTACAAACAAATGACTCACTCACACAGAAAGCTTCGTGGAGACTTATTTCAGTTTTTGGTCCATATGTCTGGCTGCATAAGGTAAATCTCAGGGCCCCTACTGCAGATCTGTATCAAGGTTCCACAAAAATAACTGGACCAAGTTGTACAACACCAATACGCTCTTTCACATGACACCAACAGAAACATGGAGCTGAGCTACACATTTGAAATAAAAAGGCTTTGAAATTGCTGCCACCACACGTGTCTAAAACTTTGAGTGTGGTGTGTTTGGCAGGTGGGGGGTTAATCTGAATAAACTCTAACTCTTCATATCTGGAAAAAAATATTCTGAGATGGTAAGTCTGCACCAGTCGTGCACCTATCTTAGAAAAATGTACTGTTAACATAAAATGTTTCCCTTTTTACTTTTACTTGCAGCTGAGGACAGACATAAAGAGTTATGGCATCCCTTGGTAGGCATCAGTTGAAGAGCCTTGTCTACTCCAAGTTTTATTTTGATGGGCAGATATCCCTGACTTTACCCTTGTGTTTTTTATTGGAATGGTTTTTGGGACTCATCCAGGAACCTGTCACATAAACTTAACAGTATGAATCTTAAAGCCGATGCAAATTATACACTTTGCTATACAGGTACAATTGGTACCTTTTATCACATGACTGCTAATTTCTGGAAGATGATTAAAGACTATTTGTCCACTTTACTACATGTTCCTATTTTCCTATCCCCATCTGTTGTGATTTTAAATGATCTATGAGCTAGTCAAAGTCCAGGAGCGTGGTCGGTCTGCTGGCTGCCAGGAGGATGTAGAAACCTCCTAAGACACTAATGCAGGGGCAATAGATGGATTTCCAACCAAATGTACCACAAATTTAAATGGAAAATACTAATTCATATGTTTCCATCCACTACTGTTAAGTGAATATTAAGAGTTGGTTCATCATCATCATGATTTAAAACTTTACCTGTTACATGTTGTATTTCTTTGAAATAACATATGACCTGAGCTGTTGATTGAGGAGCTGAGAGACATAAGAGGGATTTTGTACAAAAACCTGAAGTTGCTTTCATTTTTGTCTCCTGAACGGAACCTCTGGTCTGGATCATATAACGTTATTTCAAACTCTGCCACAGTTTGTCAAAGCCTTTGTCTAATATTTGTTTCTGCAGATCTTCATACACAATGGTGATATGTTGCTGTTTCTGTCATTTCTGTTCATATCTTGTATTAACTAAGTGAATGTTACAGTCTCCTTATTGCTCTACACATGCAGACACACATCATCATAATTTGCTACAACTGTTTCCATTGCACTTCCGGTATTTGCATTTACCTTTTATCAATTGGGCAACTTTTTCACCTTTCCCAAGTGATATTTATATATACTATATTATATACATTTATATATATGTATACTGTTTTTTTTTCATGTGAATTAAAAAATGTGAATAAAACCAGCTGGATGGAAGCACAACTAATGTATTCTGAGTTTGAGTTGTCACAGCATGCAGCCATGGAGCAAAAGAGGAAACTATAAGACTCTGAGCCCAAACAGTCTCAAAGGCCTTCGATTGTTTTTGATGTATTTATTTGCTTTCATTTACTCTTACATTTAGCTTATTTTTGCTTACTCATGGACTCATCCTCTGGTTCTATGTTTTTCCAGGGTTTGTTTTTCTTTCATTCATTGTTCCCTGTTTAGGCTTTGTAATCAGTCTAATTTACAAATTGTTGTAGGCATTGTTCAATGCTATACTAATAGCTTAATTTGTAAAGGCTGAAATCATTCAGGGTAATGCCACTTACAGTACATTGTTGGTTATTGCTTTGTAGTCTTTACAGCAGCTATATACATTTGGATGTAACTTTTTACAATGAATCTGTCCCTGGTTTAATTTTGTCCCAATGATTAAAGTAGGCAGCTATGCAAACTATTTCGTGATTCTATAAATATCCAGGGGTCCACATTAAGCAGGAATATGTATCTAATATAGTATAGTATTTCCTGAAAGGCAGGATGTGTTAGTTATGATATCTTGTGTAATAGATATTTTTCTCCACAGACATTTTGACTCATTAGGGCAGAAAAACACACAGGTGTCATTGGCTTTTGTAAAAATGGCCGCATTCCATTTCGGTGGATTAGTTTAAGGCCTTGCAGCTGTGATTCAGAATGGAACAAAGCCATGGTTAATGTTATCAGTACCACCTCTGCTGTGCCTGCTTATGTGAGCTGTTTTTGTTATTTTTTGCGCAGAGAACTGAAAATGTGAATAAAGTGTATTTTAAATATGAATCACACTTCTTCTATTTGTCAGTGCTTGTGTGGACCACATAAACCATGATAACAAAATCCAATAATTTAGCCCAAAAGTTTAATTTTAGTAAAGGAAAACATTTAGATTAGGAACAGATTGATACTCAAAGTTAGACTTTTTAAGTTTGGAGTATGGAAATGATGCATGTGTGTACCGTATTTCCTCAAATAGTGTCTGGGGCCTTTATTTCTCTCAGCAGAATGTTCCAGGCCTTTATTTGAAGGAGGTTTGTATTAGAGACAGGCCTTTATTTATAATTTCCTCTGTCTAATAAGCAAAAATGGTCGTAATTAGCATGAACTCTCATTTGCAATGTTTAAAAAAAAAATTCAATGTGCTTCTCCACAAACGCATCGCTTCCTCTACCATTACAAAATAAAAACCCTCTTGCATTTCAGTGGATAGAATGTATTCTATGTAGGAATGCTCAGATGTGTTTTTTTCTTGGTATGTATGGACATTGACATTTATTGTATTAACTTAGAGGGACTTATGTGTGTGCTTTGTGTGTCTGTCATGTTGCTATTACACTCAGCTGACAGTCCTTATGCATATAGCGTTTTTGTTTTATTGCTTCAACTCACTATATCAACTTCTTAAGACTAATAAAACTTTGATAGAAACATTAGTGTCTTCAGTTACAAGGTTATCATACGGTTCTAAGAGACAGAGAAAGTAATAATATGCTCACAGTCATACTGTCATGGTTTGAGTTATGTTTCCTGTTTTATTTTGCTAATTGACTCTCCTTGTGTGTCCTCATGTTTGACTTCCTGTCTTTGTTTAGTTTTCCCTCCACTCATTTGTCACCTGTGTCTTGTGATTCCCTGTCATCTGTCTCACCTGTGTCTTGTTATACCTGTTGTTAAACCTGCCCTGCCCCTGTTCCACTTCTCTGCCTATCTCTCCTTGAGCTTCCAGTCTTCCAGCCACACCCACTCAGCTGCAGTTTCCCTCCTTTTGGCCCTGTCTCTACCCACACTTACCTGTCCTCCGTCATCAATCACACAATTACATATACCATTCACCTTCCCTTTGTCCCCTGTCAGTTCGTCGTCTCTTCTCTCACAGATGTTGACTCCCTGTTCATGTTCCTGTCATGCTACGCAACTTGATTCCCTCATACTCCGCTTTTAGTTTGTCTTTTTGCCAATTCCCTGGACACCTTTCATTGAACATTTTGTAAGTTTGATTTTGTTAATATATTAATTTTGTTTTCGTCAGTGTCTGCACCTGGGTCCTACTTCTGTAAATCCTGACACATACATACCTGCAAACACATACACAGATCCACATTCATTACTGTCCTTCACTGTAGAATCAATCTCTCCAGAGCTGAACTCAGTGACACTAACTCAGTCTCCAATTGACAGTCAGTAGCAGCAATCAATCCAGTAACTCTACATCTCACCTGTGTGTTTATTTCTGTCTCTGTGAAAGAAAACACTGATACTCTGGTGGTTGTGTAGAGAAAGTTGTGTTTAGTCTTCAGGTTAAACCAAAAATTTTTATTTTAGTTTAGGTTGAAACCTATTGTTCTAAAATCCTTGTATTTTATGTGTAATTTTCCTCATCTGCTGTTTTGTATTTACCTTCATCCTGAAGAAGGTGATGCTGGTGAGAAGATCCACTGTTGACTTGAGGTCAGTGAGACGAGCCTTGCTGCTGGCTGGGAAGTTGTTCTACACGTGCGCGCACACACACACACACACACACACACACACACACACACACACACACACACACACACACACACACACACACACACACGTTAAACTTGTCTCAACCCAAACAACCATATTTCAATCAGCACTACTTTTTTCAAAGAAAATTATTTCATCTACATTAAGTTCGATTTGGTGGCAAGGCTCTGTTGTGGGGCTTCCCTGCCTATCCATGTCTGCACATGGGGAGCAGCATAAGAACCCCCTTGGGAACAGAATGGAACAGGCATCAAAGACAACATGATATTGATTAAGTCAGACACAGCATGAAAAGGAGGAGCTGGGGTGGAGGTGGGTTTCAAAGTGGCTTGAAGAGGAAGCAGCTGAAAACAGCATAAACATGGTGCCCTGAAGGAAATTTGCCAGTTGGATATACAGAAGGTACACATTCTCACTCCCAACATACTCATGCTTGGTCATGACGTCACATTTTACCCTTAAGTAATCCGAAAGACGTCTACACAATGCCATGGTTAAGGATAGGTTTAAATCTAATTGTTTGTTCAGGATTAGGCATAAAAGCAACTATGTTAAGGTTGGGGAAAAAAGGGTCAAGGGAAGGGCTAAAATAAGAAAGACAAAGAGAGAAAATGCAAAAACAGCATGAAACAGGACATGAACCTGTGTGAAAGTCCACAAACTTTGGTGTTCCACCACAACCACCTCCTAAGGTTTTTACTACTTAACAAAGTCACCTGGTCCATATCGACTCTCTTTAGGGTTTTATACAATATTTTAATTGCAGGGCTTTGCACCTCTGAGGCTATAAAATAAAAAACATGGAGGTTTCGAAGTCTGAACCAGGAGCAACTTTTAATTCACCTTCATCGACCACTTCCAATTTTTTACCTTTCACAATAAAAGCTCTAGGAACAAACACTTTGGAACTGAACCCACTGAGGACTGAATGAAATACATTACAGTATAGATTGTTTTGAATTTACAGCAATGTTTTTTCATTTTTTCCCAAACATGTAGCACACAAATTTTTGTTTCTATTCATTAGAAATCTATTTTAAAAGTCATTTAAACTTCCGCTGTTGAGATATGTGACTTCCTCTCATCCAGTTGAGGTGTCCTCTTGTGGAGATCTGCAGCTTGGTGTCTCTGTGACTAAAGCTATGCTCAATGTTTCTTTGAATAACTGTGGACAATTCACCTTTCACATAGGACTAACTAGTAATCATACTACAAGATTCCTCTCATAATTTAAACAGTTTCACTTGGAATAGCAAAAGGTACTTGTCTTTAAATGATTATCAACAAACACAGTTATGCAATGACTGATCCTTCAGATAAAATCTATATAAACTTGGATGATGAAGTGCTGGATAAATAAACATAGCTTGAACCAGAAGACAGCAGAGGACACTGAGTTATTTAGAAAATAAATCAATTTGATTCTTACATTTACACATACTTACTCATTGCACCCTTTTTTGTGAATGGAACAAGGCTAAAGATTTTCTGTACTGTATGTGGTGATGAAAAGACTGAAAGCAGAGACTCACTCTGTACATGGAGAGGTCGATACGCAGCGAGTTGTGCAGCTGATCCAGGAGCTTCACAAAGCGATCTCTCTGTAGGAGAAAGAAAAAAAAGAGAAAGAAAGCTTTTACTCACTCACATAGTTGTTCAGACAGTGAGGACACAGGCAGGAGCACTGTGTGTGTGTCTGGCAGCAAGAAGAGCGTAAAAAGAGAGTAACTTATAATGATTATTAATACACTAAAGAAGCTGTGTTTTACAGTGATTTTAGAAAACCTCAGGAGCATTGATAGGCACAATGTCATGGATATCACTATTAATTGTGCAATTGTTTATGTAGTGTTCATTTATGTTGGCACTCCTCTTTGGTAGTACAGGGATATTAAGTAGGCAATGCCAGAATATAGAGCTAATTTCAAAATGATGTCAAAACTTAATGATGTTTGTGGAAAATGTACTGACTGTCAGCAGAAATATATACAGAGATTTTCATGAAATATTTGACTAATTTTAATGATCTGCTTTAATTAACGGAGCTAAAACTCTGCTTAACGTAATCTATGGATCAGTGGAACTAATTTCCTGCCAAAACGTATTAAACAAATAAAATGCGTTTTACAAATATCCAGTGATTCATTAACAAACACTGTTTGGTTTTCAGACATGATTAACAAACTAATGTGTTTTGTTTTTTTTTAGATATGAAACATATCCATCAAACAAATACACACACATTGTGTTTCCACATACTCCACACATTCTCTATTGGTGTGTGGATTGCATCAGGCTAGTCCAGCACCTGCACCCTCTTCTTCCTCATCCAGGTCTTTGTAATGTGACTCAATGTCATTTTACATTGTCTTGTTGAAATATTCATGGATATCTGTGGAAAGGTTGTTGTCTTGAAGCAGCATGTCTTGATCCAAAATCTCAATGTACTTTTCAGCATTAATGGAGCACAGAAATGACAATGACCTTTGACCCCAGACCATGAAAGACCCTGACTTCTGGACTTGTATTCCTTTGAATTGAGTTAATATGGTGAAGTTTTTAGCAAAAAAGCTACCTATATACATATCAGACATATTTGTGTCTGCCTGATGAGTTAAATATTCACTTCTGTTTTTGGTGTTCAATGATTTCTGGAGAGAAATCCTCAACTATGGTCACTAGTTAGTCACAAACCTTTTCTGTCTGCAATTTAACACTTCGCTGGCTGAGTACGTTTTTAGAGCTATTTTCTGCTTTGTTAAAGCACTCGAAGTCAAAGCAATATCTTAAGATATACTCGATAAATAAACTGAGGAACTGCAGGGTATAGTTTTTGTGCAGGAACGTAGTGTCTTCCTAAATTACAAGACAACATCTGATGATGATAGAACAAAGCACTTACACAACAGTTACAGCTGATCCAATCTGCCACATGAGCTACAACCAGCAGTGGTATCCCTTTTTTTTAAGTACCCACTATTTTCCATTATATGTCTTGGCAGTACAAATATCTTTACATGTCATGCCAGTAGAACAAACTGAAGCTGAGGGAGAGAGCGGATCTGTGAAGTGAATCATGACATGGCTAACAAACTGAGGAAATAAAATGAAAGAGTTTGGTCTGACAGAGATGACAAGGGGGAGGATGAAAGAGAGGCTGGTTTTTAGTCTCACTGGAAACTGGCAAAATGTCTTCACTAGATTGCAAAAAATTGCCACATAGACACTGAAAATGATGAATCACAAAATGATGCAATTTGGTTACATAATAATTACTCTTTAGGTTTCTCTGGATCTCTGTCACATCTCAATCTTTCACTTTTTCAGAAAAAGATCCAGTCGTAGTTACAATAGCAATTACTTTGTACATTGTTTGTATATTGGAAAGAGTTTTCCTTGGTTTTCATCTCAGGATGGAAGTATGAATAATGGCCAACACCACCTGGCAATAAAGTCCAATGAAAAGCCAAATTTTAATTAACTCTTCAAAGAGTCTTTCAGCTGTTATTTGTGTCTATTTGTGCATCACATTGCTGCAGAAACAATGGAAACACTCAGCAAGTATGTCAGAAAACACAGAGAGAGAATCTTACAGCTTTCTGAGTGTTGGCAAATTATATAACATTTCTTGCTTGTGTTTGTGAACTGTTCGAACTTGGCTCCTAGTCCCACTCAGCTAATGAGGGAGAGAGAGAGCGGTGGTTGAGTGACCAATAGACTGAATGGGGAGAACGAGTGGCATAGTGAGAAAAAAGCGATGAAATAGAAAAAGAAAACATTATTTCCTGATTTTGTCACACCGGTTATTTTCAAAATACACAACGAAACATTCCTACACCTTGGATCTTTTAAAACATTTTCATCTTGTTAGAGCTTTTACGATTTTTAAGTCTTACTGCATCATTTCCTTTACATAATTAATTCTCTTCTTTTCACATATTTTATGTTGTTTCATCTTTTACGTCATTTTCATCTTGCTACGTCTTGTTATTTTTGTCCTGCTCTTATCTCTCCTCTGCATTTTACATAGGTCAACATTTCTAAACTCTTCAGACACTCTAAATACAGGGTCAATTTGTTCAAACTGTATTTGAACCCAAATGGACAGCATTTATACTTTTCACATTATTGATCTTAAAAGCCTTGAGAAAATGAACAGCTGCAGACTGGCATAGGACTAATAACTCCAGACATTTCAAATGATCACTCTACAGATGACAGGCAGTAAGTGTTTCAACTTTAAAGTATGTTCGTCAAATCATTGGCAGAGCCAACAGAAACTAACAGTGTTACAGAACACATCAGAGTAATTAAACCTATACTTTCAGAAAATATCTCTCAGTGCTCACCAGGGGGCACCACAGTGAGTTAAGTGAGTGATTCGTGTCTGAGTTTCTATTGGCCCAAAGCTAATGTGGGTGGGAGAACAATATGCCTGTTTGATTGGTACAAATCAAACAGGCATAGATATGCACCTTTAATGATATAGCACAATTTTATCACTTATAGCAAATTATTTCACGGACACTTAAAGCTGCAGGAGCTGAAATCAAGGAAAAAATGTCAGCCTTCTGCAGCTAATTATTTAATTAAAATGCTGAAAAAGAATTATGCCCAGTGACACCAAAAAACTATCAAGCACTGAAGCTTTAAACACTTCAAACAATTTTACAACTGCAACGTGACTAGTTTAAATCCAAATTGCTCTGTCAAAGGAAAATCTGCTCAACTTCTTAAGAAACTCCATGAATCAGCCAACCACAAAATCCTATCAACAGGCCATCAACAGCATTATCTCTAAGTCCAATGGCGTTCTGAACAATATGAACTGTTACTATCAAACCGGAGATGCAGGGTTCCAAGATTTAATAAGGTTAAACTGGAGCAGTCTTTTGTGCTCTAGTCAATCCTGAAACTAAATATGGAGCTTAATCCCAGATCAAATGCATGCTGAAGGGCCTTGAATATTGTCTTCTGTGATTGTAATGTTACATGTTAAATATATGTATCTTTGTCTTTAGTTGTAATTTGTTGTATCTTTATATAAATTTATAATGCAAAGACTGGGATACAAGAAAAACTTAAGTATTAAGTATGATCGTATCTTACCATATCTTATTTTATCATATCTTATCTTATCATATTTTATTGTATCTTATCTGGTTGTCTCTAATTGTATTGTGCCTAATTGTATTGTATCTTATCATATTTTAGTGAATCTTATCTTATCGTATCTAGTTGTCTAACTGTATCGTACCATATCTTATATTTTATTGTATCTTATCATATCTAATTGTATATTATTTTATGTTATATTATTGTATCTAAGTGTATCTTATTTTATTGTCTTATCATAACATATTGTGTCTTATCGTATCATAACTCATCTTCTCGTAACTCATTGTAACTCACTGTCACTCATTGTATCTCATCTCATTTCATGTTATGGCAAAGAAGCTTTATATTCTAAAATGTGGATACTTCACACATATGTTCAACCTACCAGCACAGAAGATCTACTCTATACAGTCAGTATAGTACAGATACCAAGATTAGTGTCACCTATGTCACTGACCAAATGTGACATATGGTCCCAGTCTCCACTTCCTGAGTCATGGTGTTGAAGAATGGCCAGAAAAGTCAGCATTGGCCAAGTCTCCTCATCATTTTATCCTCTTACACATTTGTATTACATTTTGTCATCATTAGCGTGAGTTGTTGAGTTCATCATCGCAGTGACCTTGCATTCTAATCAGTTCACCCTTGTGTCCAAGTGAACATTTGTGCCAAATGTGAAGAAATTCCCTCAAGGCATTCCTGAGATATCATGTTCATGAGAATGAGACAGCAGAGGTATAAAAATTGTCCTTTCTAAACATGTCCTCACACGTTTAAATCTCAGGAAGACACACTTTCACATCTGACCCAAAAATCCTGCACTGACTTTGAAAAAATAACACATTGTCACAGTATCCTTCCTGACAGCGCCATCCTTGTCCTCTAAACACACACAGCCTCAGCTCCTTTTCTCATTTCTCAATTGCAGTAATTGTAATTGAGTCCACTGTGCTCTCCACATGATGTGGCCCTGGTTACTTGTGAACCTTCCTGTCCTCTACTACTACTCTGACACAATTTATGTGATCGTAAAGCACATGTTCCAATTGATCAGAAAGGTGATAAACTCATCTTTTAAATGGAAATAAGAAGGCTTCACCCAACAATTAGGTTGAGTTGCCTGAAGGAGAAAATAGAAACCATTATTAAGTGATGAACTTCACCTTTTCTGTATCGTGTGCATTTTTTAGAGGGTAGAGACTGTATAAAGCATGTGATTTGCAACAAAAATATAAACAACAGAGATAGACATTTTTCTATCATTACATGGTATATATCCTAAAACCAACCAAACCTTAGCCATGACATTAGGCGGGTTTCCATCCAAATGTATTTGGATGGAAATTTTAAGCAAATTTTCAGAAAACCAGCAAAAGGAAATGTGGATCTATCTATGTTTCCATCCACTGGAGTTATGTGAATATTACTGCCTTCCAAACCAAACCTCTGATCTGGATCATATAGCGTTGTTTCAAAGTCTTCCACAGTTTGTCAGAGCCTTTGTCATTTGTTTCTGCAGGTCTTCATACATAGTGGTGTTTTGTTGCATCTAATGATAAAAGATAAGATTTATATAGTGCTTTTCTAGATACTCAGATGCTAATATGTCATTTCTGTTTGTTACTTGTATTGTGAATGTTACAGTCTCATCACTCCACACATACAGTCACATAGTTATATACTATCTGTTTCCATTATTTACTGTTATGTTTATTGATGCACCAACTTCTCCACCTCTCCCAAGTGTAAAAACTCTTTTGCAGTATTTCAAGGTTTTTGTCATTCTCAGCATTTCTACTCAGGTTTTTCAATTTAAATTGAAAATGCAAATAAAAATAGCTGGATGGAAACACTCTTATTTGTTATAGTCTAAATGCAACAGTTATGTACTATTTTATAAGGCTATCAATAGTATTTTGTGTCCATATATGTCATGCATATATGTTGCATTAAAACTGGCAGATAATCGACCTGTTTATTTAGGTATAAGGATGTGTTGAAAGAGGGAAGCTCATTTTTAAGCAATGTTGAAAATGTTAACTTGTAAAAAGTGAAACTATACAAGTAAACATTCACAGCAGCCTCAGTATGACTGCCTGTGGCCAACAAACAGTGAGCTCTCAGGTATTGTAATGGCACTGCTAACAAGAACCCACTCAAACTATTCCCTAACAAAAACATTTCTGGGAAAATTACCAGAGAAAAAAACAGTTTTTTGTTACCACTGGCAAAATTCACCATTGCACTGACATCTTTCCACTGAAGTGAAAGCGTAATCTCTTTGGACTTAAACACACATTGTTTGCAGACATACAACACACCCACAGCTGTAGCACATATCAGGTACTAAAACTGTCAGCCCAGGAGCTGATGTCAGATATGAATTATAGTGTACGACATGAAGAGCAGATCAATATGATGCACTCTGGCGGATACAGGGAGAGGCAGAGGAGAAAAGACACAGGCTGAAGGAGAGTCTCACGTGAAGTTTGGACAAAAAAACAAAATCATATTTCCATGGCAACAGGTGCTAAAAGTAAATAAAGTACAAGGAGAAGAGAAAGAGGGTTTTCGAGGTCCGTCTGGAGGAAATTGCAGCAGCAGTGGAGATGGAGACATAACAGAGACATAAATTTTGCCACAGACGTAAATTTTGCCACAGACTTGCTACGGCAGCACTTTAGACTATAATCCAACATCCAGGGACACCTCATCCTTCTGGATTACAATGACTGTTGGTCTCCCTACACATTGTTTTACACAGGTGACTCCATTGCTCTCTAATATGCTAATGCAGCAGGTCACTATATTTTCTCCTTCAGTTTTCATTAAGCCCTCTGTGAATGTTAAATATGGTTGTTATTTTGTCACTGTTCTCCGACATGTGTTAATTATCCTCATGTTATTAACCTCTGGCAACATTCAGGTAAAATCCTGGGTACACACTGCTAACGCTGATGTCTTGGCTGTCTCTGAATCATGACTTAAGAAAAGTGTTACAAACTCTGACATCCTAATACCGGGTTACAATGTCTTTCTCCAGGATCAAGCCACTAAGGGTGGGGGAGTGGCAATCTTCGTAAAAGAACATTTGCAATGCTCTGTATCTTAAAAATACCACAAGTGTTTCTAGGTAACAAGTCACAGTCAAACACATCATTTGTGCATCATTACCCTGAAACAAAAGGAGACGTGGAACATAAAGGAAGCTGAATTTCAACATTATAATATGCAATTACCATTTTTACTAACGTTTTGAGTGGTTATGTTGGTAATTACATCATATTACTATATTATTACATATTTATACATTTATGTTATGAACAAGCTGTATTGTAAAGTGCTACCCACCTCTTATCAACAAAACTTCACACATTTTGGTATAAAAAGCTGTAGTTTGGTTGAAAGCTGTTACACACTTAGCCAAACTATTAAATTCAATTATTTATGTATGAGTGTATGATATGACACAAATTAATTCATACTTTAATAAATGATGAGTCATGCTGAGATAAAGAACACCTATAAAGAAATGCCTCGACATGGTTTTATATTTAGACAATTCTGAGCTTATCCAGTCAGTATCTAAGTCAGTATCTAAATATATAAGTGTTGTACATTATATCAGTGGTTGACCGATAGTGGATTTTTAAAGGCTGATATAATAATGATAGATCGGAGCAGGAAAAAGGAGATAGCTAATCAGCTATCTACTTCGGCTAATATCACCTCTCAAAATGTTAATGCTGAAAACACATTATGCATGTGATATATTTCATTGTTCATGTCATTAGAGACTGGATAACTGTTGAACTGAACATCTAAGTCAAAGTAATAACACACAATAATAATAACAACACATATGAATCACTGAAGTTCAAACTATTATTTTCATTCAAGAGAACCCAACCTTTTTTTCTGGTGTAGCGTAAAATCACCATACATTACCATTGCATGAGCATCGCATTTTACATAAAAGCAGAAAGTGCAAAAAGCAGCCAAACTAGATAGTAGTAAAACAGCTATTTGTAGAAACAACTCTCAAGGCATTCTAGTAACTTCCTGGATGGTCTGGCATAAGTGGAAATTTGGGACTGTTCTAAGTTGCAAACTTTTTTGGAGAAGGTAAAAAAGAAAATCAGAGAAATTCTGGACTCTAGACCATCTGAATCACAACAAGGTGATTGTAAGAAATGCATTTCCAAGAGGGTTGGTGAAAACAAATGAAAAGGGGATGAAAAGACGTAAAGATGTGAACTGTATGGAAAATATAGCAATGAGTTTGCAGCTCTGGATGGACATTTATTGATGGTCTTCTGTTATACTGTAACTAACCAAGAAAAAACACTGTAAACCTTTCACAGGATGGTGTGGGAAAGATCGTCGGTTTATTTTGTTTTCGTGGTTATTTGTCCTCCCTGTTGTGCCACGGAAACAAAGAAATCTTCATTATCTGTATAAAAACAGGCGAACTGAACTGTTTTAAAGTCTTTCAGCCCTCATCACACTATCTCTCAGTGAGCACAAATTAAATCATACTAATTCATGAAACAACCTTTAACATAACATATTAGCCACTGGCATCAGTGAAATTACATCTTAATACCGATGTTCAGCTGATATATCTGCGCATCTGGAGGTTAAAACACCAGTGTAGAGTGGACGTTAACTGTAAAAAAATACTGTAACTCCATAGTGAGTAGTTAAACATGAAAAGTTGTATTTGGGAGTCTTGGGTTTGCATGTCAAATTTGGTGCAAATAAACCTTTTTTTTTAATTTTAAATATCATTTTTGGGAATTTTTGCCTTTATTAGTGACCGTGAGATAGAGGACCCAATCCAGGAATTCAAGCCAGGTTGCTCTGGTAAGACTTGGTGGTACTTATTCTACCAAGTGAGCCACTGGGGCACCCTAAAAATACACTCTTTACTCAGGGACTTACAGCTCAATGCCTTCTTCATCATGACACTGAGAGGCACACATTAGCACTAAGAGCCTTGTAATGTACACAGAGTATTAAACATCAGCATTTATCAACAGAATTGTGAATTAGAAATGTGCAATTAGTCATATTGATAATAATATACTGTATGTTACTTCATGGAACTTTCACTTGGGGTTAGGGTTAGGGTTATAACAGAACAAGGCCAAAAGGCGTTTATTAGACTTCTAGTTTAGTATATGGCTAAAACACAACCTAAACTATATGAGTTCAAACATGGCTCAAATGTAAACCTTATATGGGTTGCCAGTGACCTGGTGTATGTTAACAGGTCAAAGCTTGTCTCTATCATGAATATATCAAAAGTTATTTAATGTTTTGTTAAAAAATGCTTGGCTAGTTCTAGGGTTAGTAATTCTGGAGTTTCAGTACTACTGATGCTTTCTATCATGACTTATCATTGGCTTATTGAAACATCATTACCCCAAAATGACTCAATTTGGTGAAATTTAATAGGAAAAACGTATCAACCTATACAGCATGGTGTAATACCAAACTTCCAGCATACAAATAAACCCACAGTGTTGCAGTCAGTGATGAGCAAATCTGTCTGGATCCTCTGAGCCATTAAAGCAACAACACGCTGCCTGCAGTCACTCGTATATCACTGGAGTCTGAGTGCAACCGGTAGGGGAACTGAAGCTGGCTCGTTCGCCCAGATCCCAGGAATCATTAAACTCGGCCTCTAGCTGTCATTGTCCCCCATCTGCAGCTCGTGTGGGGCCCACGGGCCCAATGTGGGCCACCACAAAGTTCAGAGCTGTTCTAAAGGTGCAGCAGTCAGTGATATGACATTACCTTTTAATGAGGGCGATTATATATATTAACAGCACAAAGTAACAGCTACTGGCTCTGTACATTTACATGGATGTCTACGTGAGACAGATCCTGTACAGACCAGGTCACCTTCAGGACGATGTAGGCTTTGTTCAGACTAGATGAGACACCTCTTCTAAAGGGTGCTTTCACACTGGCAGCCTTTAGGACATTTTAATCTAATTTCAATTTCATTTTCCCCTTGGTGCAGCTCACATACTTTATTTTCACAAATAGAAAAAATTATAAAAACATTAATAAATTAAACAATAACTGCTATTTTCAAGTTCTTGTTGTTCTGGATTACTCATCTAAATTGTTATTGTCCAGTTTCAGTCACTGCAGATGTTATGTGTGTTAACGTCTCAGCACAAACTTAAGTTTTCAGTAATGTACAAGTGCCACAAGAAAGTAATAGCTTTCAGAATAAAAGCCCTTATAAGAAGCATTGAATTTATATTGAAAGTGCAACTTTAGCAAGATCAAAACGAGACATTGTACTAAAACATGGCCAATTCTATTTACAGAAATTAGAAATGCCTGTCTATAATACAAACCTCCTTCAAATAATGGCCTGGCACCTCCTGCAGCTATATAAAGGCTCCACTCACTATTTGAGGAAATATGGTGAATCTATAGCAAATTTTTAATGTGACAAATAATAAAAAGAAAAAAGAAAATACAAACGATATGTGCTTCCTCAGACAGGTTTGGATAGACAGGTTTGGATAAACCTGTTTCCATAGACAGGTTTGGAGCGAATAAACTAAACTGCATAGTGTGGTCAGAAGGTGGCGCTATAGACTGTGTACAGAGGGCTGTAATAAATAAAGTCAAAGAAGTAGAACATTTTGTTGCCATTTTCTATCTAAAATAGTTGTAATGTTTTTTTCAGGATGAGACAAGGAACAGTTTATACTCATCAGTCCACACTACCTGCTAACAGTTGACTGGAAAAATATAATTTAACCATGAAAATTCAGCTTTGAAAGACCATTATACTGTCAGATGGTAATTACATTAAAAATCAGAAATGTATATTTTGCAGTAATTTCCAAACCAAATAACCTGCTGTTGAGGGATTTCACTGTACCAAGGTAAATTACATCATCTGAAAGCATGTGTGAGTAGAAAAACTGTATGTGTGGCTGCTGAAGCTGTAAACTGCTAAATGGTCTAACAAGCTGACTAGTTGGATCTCATTGCAGTGAGAATGTGTTGTTTATATTATTTGTGATGGCCACTCACCCCAAAGTTGGAGGCTGCGAATCTGGCTGGAGCTGAGACGTTGGTGGAGGCAGTCGGGTGGGCATAGAAGGCATTGATGTTGGCCAGCAGGGTACTCATCACTGCTGGAACTCCTGACAGCATGTACTTAGACGACAGGCAAGAGAAGTGGCTAAGGAGAGAAGCAGAAGTAGAAGAAACACACACAGGGCTTAGAGAAGGGAAGGAAAGACAAACTAGAATTACAAGCAATTATAACGGGGTCCAAACACCCCCACACAACTCGGACCCAAAGCAGTCACCTCCATGCATTTTAGTGCTTGTCGGGGGGCAGGTTTGGAGGAAGGAAGACTGATGGTTTACAGGTAAGGTACAGGTACAGGTAGAAGTCAATTAAGCCGGAGTGGACAGGAAGACAGGAGGGTTGAGACGGGTGGACAGATGAGACAGGTTGAAGGTTGAGAAGAAGACATAAAGAGGCCAGAGAGGAAATAAATTAATGAGGAGAAGGAAGAGGTTGCAAGGAGGAAGGGAAGGGCTGGGCCTAATTGGAGATGAGAGACAAAGGGGTGTGAGGATACGACAAAATGAATGAAAGGGAGATGAAGTGAAGACAGTTCATCCACAATTTACAGCTGGCAACTGTTTTCTGCATTCATTCTGCATTAATTGCAGACAAATCTTTGAAACATTCATTCATTCATTCATTTTCTGTAACCGCTTAATCCTCTGGATCGCGGGGGGGCTGGAGCCAATCCCAGCTGACATCGGGCGAAGGCGGGGTACACCCTGGACATGTCGCCAGTTCATCGCAGGACTAATCTTTGAAACAGTACTCTTGTATTTTATACATATAGTATAGTATATAGTATACAACAACTCAAAACTTTGTTCCCAAACAGTTATCTATTGACCTGTTGCAAACTCCAGAGCCAGGCAGGGGCTTTTGATATTTCATGAGCACAAATTATTTATTTGTGTTGTTGAATTAATCACCAGCCTGTGAGTCAGTTCAGGTAGACCAACTCTATTTTTAATGAGTGTTTTTATCTGTTTGAAAAGCAGCAGTTTTTAATTGTGCTCTGTAAATGAAGTTAGCATGATTCAACCTCAACTCATACGGCTCACTCCTCTGACTGCATATATATCACACATTTTATTAATGGCAGAAAACATTTGATACTGGTGCTCAGTATCCTCTGTCACTGCATGCCTGCATAGATGCTCCCAGGCTGCTCACCTAAAGGCTATGTTTCACCTTGATGCCACACCTAAAGCATCTCAATTCACCATGTTCACCCCGGTACCAACGTGGAAGCTCAGCATCACACTTACTCTCTGCTGTGGTTAGCTGGTCATTTCCTGGGTAGGGATGAGGTAAGAACCTGGATAATGCTATACATATTCTATATCAACATTAGAATGAATTTCCCATGAGTTGAGTGCATGTGCTGATGATTCTGGGTTCAGTAGCATAAATCTTGCCTTCACAGAGAAGTCATTCTCTGACTAAGCCTTGTAGAACCTGACAATATAATAATTTCCTCAAAATGTAATACAATTTCACTTAATTTAATAACTTGACCAATAATGTAATGAAATGTCCTGCCTGACTGATTATAATAACATTTTCTTTCATGTTAGCCTACTGAAAATACTACCATTTGAAAAAAACTTCATGCTTATGTGGAATTTGAAATTTGAACTAATTACAAGTTAATTGATATAAACTGTGAGTTTAGACTGGTAGCAGTTAGGGTCAAAACAACATAAAACCACAGATATAAAAGAGAAATCGGAAATCTCTGTGATGAAGCATAGCACGACTTGTTACTAAAGATATCACCATCTTAGTAGGAGATAACTACTCACCAAGACCTGTAATTATTTTTTTTTTAATTTGATGATTAATTTACAAAACTCAAATCCAGCTAATTTAGATTCCTGGGTTCGTTTTTACAGTTGCCGCACATTGAGGGACCATTCTGACTCACTCCCAGTAAAATCGCGGTGCTATGTCAATATCAGCATCAGATACCAAATTAGCTTGCTTGAGTGATGGACGAGTCCACCTCCAAGAACCCCGCCTCTCCTTCCTCATCGGAAGACGTGACGGCCGGGTTGAGGAGATCCTCGAAATATTCGTTCCACTGCCCGACAACATCCCCACCGTCCATCACCCAAGCTGAAGTCACTGAGGTAGTTGGAAAGCTCCTCGGTGGCAGGGCATCGGGGGTAGACGAGGTCCGCCCTGAGTACCTAAAGTCTCTGGATGTGCAGGGATT
>JAPQRN010021907.1:0-30042 GCA_037367275.1 Coranthus polyacanthus | reverse complement strand
CTGTAGCATCTCAACTCCACTCTCACCTCTCCAAAAATAACCTGTTTGAGCAGTTTCAGTCTGGTTTCCGTCCCCACCACAGTACAGAAACGGCTTTAGTCAAAATAACCAACGACCTCCTGATGGCAGCAGACTCCGGACTCCTTTCTATTCTCATCCTCCTCGACCTGAGTGCAGCTTTTGATATCATCTCCCATTCCATCCTTCTCCATAGACTGGCATCCATTGGCCTATCATCCACACCCCTGGACTGGTTTTCATCTTATCTCTCCAGCCGCACTCAGTTCATTCAGTTAAAAAGATTTACATCCCAGCCACCTCCCCTCTCCTCTGGTGTTCCCCAAGGCTCTGCATACTTCCATCTTCGAAACATCAACCGCCTCCGTACCTCCCTCACCCCTGTCAGTGCTGTTAGCTCAGTAGTTAATGTTAGTTGTTAGCTTGCTAGCTAATATTTTTCAGATGTCTTTCAGATGTGTTTCAGCCTTGTTTCAGACGTGTTTTAGATATTTTTCAGGTGTTTGTCCTGTGTTTCAGGTGATGGTTTCAGGATGTCTGAGGGGAGGCAGCGAACCTTGTCCACCTCTGGAGAGTCTCTGTATCAGGTCCTGGGTCTGGAGAAAGGCTGCAGTCATGAAGACATCAAGAAGTCCTACAGGTAATTGCCTGGGGTGAATTAATACTTCAACCCGGTCAACTTCAATCAAACATTGAGTAGATTTTAATTTATTTCAGTTTTTTTACATATTTGCTAAATAAAGTTAATGGTTTACAATTCATTAATTTGATTTATTATTATCTATTTGTCCCGATTCTGGCAAAACATGACACTAAATATTATTGAATACATTTAAAATTTCTTGAAAAATGAATAATATGTGCTAAGATTATTCAACTAAATATTCTCTAGCATTTTAGTGGATCTAACATCCAAGTGTCCAGGTTCGAATCTACATTATTGTTTGCTAAACATTCGATTACAGTTCTAGTCTTGGCCCCTTTTTTATGCATGTGCTTCACAATTTTAAAGGTTTACTCTTGGCCCATGTGCTAACCCACCACCAGGTTTTAAGAAAGTCAGTGCTGTCATTTTTGCATAATCCCAATAATCACATAACTTTCTTGGTGGATATAAATATATATTTAAGGAGAGTGTTTCCTCATGCAACTCTTATTCTGCTGTCTTGTTTTGTGTTGTAGAGGACATTCTTCAGTTTTTACTGTGAACACGAATTGTCCACTTCAAGGCTCTGCAATTTTTTCCTTGTAAGGGAATAGAAATCATCCTGAGCAGACAGTCTATCCTCGGACTACATTCCCCACTTCTTGTGTTTGTGATGGAGACTCAAGAAAGAGTGTTTTTCTTCACTGATAAAACCTAAGAGTAACCAGTGATTACACTCAACAAGCGTCTGAGAACTATTATGTGGTTTGCCATCATTTAAACAAAAAATAAATCAGTGTTCTACCATCAGATCTTTACACAGTGAAAAGGTTTTGCTCACATGAAAGTTGACGTTTCAAGATGATCATCTCCAAGTAAATCGAAGTACATTTTACAAATATTGATCAACTATCTTTAAGTTTTCTTGTGAAATTAATTGGATATTTAAAATATATTTGAATAACTTTTGAAAATACCTCTAAAATCTACTTTTTATCACATTGTTGTTGTGTTATTTTAACCGGAGGTCACATTGTGTCACTGTACTGTACTGGACAACTGTCTCCGTACAGAACCACAGGCTGCATAAACTCACTCTGACTCGTTTTATTTGTCGACCTGACAGGAAGCTTGCGTTGCGGTTCCACCCGGATAAAAATCCAGATAACCCGGAGGCAGCGGAAAAGTTTAAGGAGCTGAACAGCGCTCACGCCGTTCTGTCTGACCTCACTAAGAGGAACATCTACGACTCGTATGGATCGCTGGGACTGTACGTCGCTCAGCAGTTTGGAGAAGACAACGTCAACACCTACTTCATGTTGTCCACCTGGTGGGCCAAGGTGGGATTTGAAACTCATATCTATGTCCACAATCTGGGATAATTCTTAGGACACTTTTTATATTAGGAGCATCCCTCACCCATCAACCCCATCCTATGTCTCAACTAAACAACAATACAACCAATATGAATAATAAACAGCATCACAAAGGAAAAAATAAACTGATTTATCAACATTTGTACAGTGTGTGGACTGTCCTCTGTGTGGACTGTCCACCTTTGGTTTTTTCTGTGCTGACCTCTGACCTTTGACCTGCCGTCTCAGGGTCTGTTCGCCGTCTGTGGGATCCTGACCGGATGTTACTGCTGCTGCTGCCTGTGCTGCTGCTGTAACTGCTGCTGTGGAAAACTGAAACCAACGCCCACTACCGAGGGGGCGGAGACAGAGTACGTCTCCCCTGACGACCTGGAGGAGGAGATCCGCAACGATGGAGACAACAATGGTGAGACGACCAAGACTCTTATTCTGTTGTGTCTCCTCATCAGGAAACAAACAACAACTGATGAACACTATGAAATAAATGAACCATATCATCAGAGACGGTTTATAGAGATGGTGTCGTCTCCTCCAACCACAGACACATTAGAAACATGTGAAAACAGCTGAAATCTGTACGGAAACACAACAGATCTGTCATGTCTGCTCTGTATCAGAAACACTTAAGTGTCTTTGTCACCTCAGATATTTATTCACAAACACAAATCTTTTCTACACAAATTGAATTCCTCATGTAGATGTATTTGACATGTTTACTTAATCGTCCTGATAGTGTCGTCATATTCACACATCACATGTTGTGTTTTCTGCTCCTTATATTTTAAACCTCCTCAATAATCAAAACTTTTTAGTATTTTCTCGTGGAAACAAAAGCACAAAACCGTGATCAGTGTAAAAACAAGAAAGTAAAATAAAAGTGACAAATCCTGTTCACATGTTAAGGTTGAATGTGTTTATGAATAACAAAACAGGATATTTGAGGACATTTATTGGGACTTAAATTATCATGAAAGCATTTAAATCATATTGAAAAACAGTGTGTTGCAAAGAGACAGACTGTTAAATCTTGTGTCCAGTGTTTGACATGTAATGTGTCCTTTGTTACAAACAGAACACAACGGTTTGTGCATTAGTTCACACAGAACAATGAGTAACAGACTGATCTACAGACATAAAGGACAGATGAACCCAGTTACAAAAGGATGAATAAATCAGTTCTTGTTGCACACCTCATGACCAAACGCAGTGGAATTCAAAATGGAGACTTAATAAAAGCTGTGATCTGAGGAGGTGAAGGCATTAATACCTGAAGTCTGAACATCATCTCCTGATGTGGACAATTCATCGTTTGTAACAGTGTTTTCTTCTTCAGATGTTCCCATCGTTCAGCAGCCGACGAATGCCAGCGAGAAAACGCAGCTGATTGGCGACGGACATCGCAGATACGGAGACACCTACACATGAAGTCAGCTGACAGGAAACGCATCACTGATTCAACGACCCACCTGACACAGTCATCAAACCCTGAACAGACCACAAGGGATCACCATCATCATCTTCATCAGAGACAGGATAGCTGAAAAAACATTCATCATATTCATCATAGATCAAATATCTCTAAAGCACCACTGTTTATTAATGTTTTTATTTAGTTAGTTTTATTAGTTTAATTTTCTTCCTCCTTTCCTCTTCTTCCTCCTCTTCTTCTTCTTGTTCTTCTTCCTCCTCCTCATCTTCCTCCTCTTCTTGTTCCTCCTTTTCTTCCTCTTCTTCTTTCTCTTCCTCTTCGTCTTCCTCCTCTTCTTCTTCTTGTTCTTCCTCTTCTTTTTCTTTCTTTTTTTTTCCTCTTCGTCTTCCTCCTCTTCTTCTTCTTGTTCTTCTTCCTCTTCGTCTTCCTCCTCTATTTCTTCCTCTTCTTCTACCTCTTCTTCCTCCTCTTCTTCTTCTTCTTCTTGTTCTTCTTCCTCTTCGTCTTCCTCCTCTATTTCTTCCTCTTCTTCCAAAGATCTGAAACTGCCCTGAAGTAAACACAGCCTGAGTTTTCAAATTATTATATCTGACTACAGTAAGTCTCTGATTGGTTGGATTTGAAGTAGTAATGATGAGAAGGCGGAGTTTAAAGCAACAGATCATACCTGTTCAGGTCATTCATTATACGTAAAGGTTAGATTTGAACAGTAGTGCAGTTTATCTTGTTTGTACATAATGTTTGTGTTTGTGTTTATCTGTGTATGAAGAGACTGAAAATAACAAGTGTTGTCTGTAATCACGTGACATGATGATGTCACCTGACGTGTTTTTAATGTGTTGGAGATAATAAAACAGATGAAGAGACGACAGTGTGTGAATGACTGTCTCACACTGATGCAGAGTTTGTTGAAGTCGATGCAGTTCTTTCCTACAGGTTCTAGAAGTGAGTGTAGCTTTTCATTCTTCTGTCCTCTATATTTATAAGATTTCCTCCTTTACGTTGTCGTCGTCCAGTCGTTTTCCACAGGGACCTGAAGACCTGAAGCCTCTTAAACCAACCAGACTCAGATGATTCCAGTGATTCAACATCTCCTCCATCGTCCAGACGTTGTGTTACTGTGTGACTGTGTTTTAACATTCTTTTTCATTCGTTGTACCTTTCACTACATTGAATGAAAAGGACCAAAATAAGTTCAGTCTGTTTTACAAGTTGCAGACTTTTTAAACGTTAACATTGACTTTATTCTCATAATATCAGATTTTATTGTAGCTCTAACTGCATCAGTTTTTGTTATTTGTATAAATTGTGTAAGTGATGAGGAGTTTCGTATGTGTGTCTAATCTGTATGTGAGCTTGAATTGGTGTCCTGTCCCATTGACAGACCTGGTCCTGGACCCCCTCCCCCCCTCTGCTCTGTCATGCCTCCTCCTGACCTTTGACATATAAGGGCATGTCGGCACGGCAACGGCTGACGTGTGAGTCTAAAAACAGACGCTGGGTGGTCGCTGTCAGTCCCAGTCTGAGTCTGAGTCCTGCTGGGTCTGTTTCTACTGTACTTTACTTTAACCTCCAGTCGGACCCTTCCGGACCTCGTCCTCCTCGTCCCGTCCCGCCCGGACCTCGTCGTCCACGTCCCTCGTCCTCCTCGTCCCGTCTGGACCTCGTCGTCCTCGGCCCGTCCCGTCCGGACCTGGTCTCCTCTCAGTCATGGAGAGTCTGGAGAAGCAGCTGATCTGTCCCATCTGTCTGGAGATGTTCACCAAACCCGTGGTCATTCTGCCCTGTCAACACAACCTGTGCAGGAAGTGTGCCAACGACGTCTTCCAGGTGAGACAGCGGACAGGTGAGGCCGTCACGTGACTGTGTGTCCTACTTTATTAGACGTGTCAAAGTCCACACATAGTTTCCTCCAGTACAAGTACAGACACTGTGGTAAAAATACAAGACCTGATTCTTTACAAAGTCCAGACTGACACGTCCCCAAAGTCTAAAGTCTCTGAAGGACATTTCTATTGAGCTGAACCTCACGTGAAGACTATGAAACCATTTAACTTAAAATCAAATCGCAAACAATAGACTGAAAATAATCAACATTAACTTTTTCAATGTCAGCAACAGAACTGAAACATTATGATCCCGTCTCCGTTACTGTCTGTTCACCTGGTTTGACTTTTACACAGTTTAGTCTTGTTTCATCTTTTTACTTAATTTTCATCTTGTTTCGTTTGTTGTGTGTGATTTTCTCCGATTGATTCCTCAAGGCATCGTCTTTTCTATGTGTTATTGTTTCATCATTTATATCTTCATCAGTCTTGATGTTGTGAAGACACACAATGATGTAAAATTAAAATAATGAATAATTCACCTCAAATGTATCAAAACTAAAGCTTGTTTAGAAAATGTAAGGAATAGAAAGTACAGATATTTGTGTTAAAATGTAGGAAGTAAAAGGAGAAATAAATCCTGAGTGAAGTCCAGATACTGAAAACTGTCCTGAAGTACAGTAGTATTTGTACTAATACCTCTGTGTTTTGGATGTCCCATCCTGTTGACGTTTGTCCCACTGTGTCCACACACTGAGACCAGGTAGACGTGAAACCATGAGTTGATGCAGATTAAGGTTTATTTACATCCTGAGTGTTGATCATGTGTTTGTGTGAATATTAGTGTCAGTGTTTGAAATGAACTAGTTCCTCTGTTCAACATTGAATAAGTCATGAACTATTTCATCACTTCATCAGCCTCACTTATTACATCTCATTCATTTAATAACTAATGTTTTAGCCTGGACAATAAAGATGAAAAGTCCTAAAAACATCCATTTATTCATCATCTGTTTTCAGTTAAACTACAGCTATTTTAATTTCTTTATTAGTTTAATTATTTTGTTCATAAATGTGTCTCAACATGAGCTCAGTTTGTTTTTAAAGTCAACACCTGATTTAAAAACAAGTGTTGCTTCTCAGATGTTAGATTGTCCTTGAATGCAGCACCAGGCAGAAACACAAGAACCATTTGACTGTTTAACTTTAACATGTGTGTGAACTATAACACGGCTTCAGACGAACTTTATTGGTCATTAGTCGCATATGAATCATACATGATTTAGAGTCTAATTTAACACATGATCCATGAAGATATTCAAACACATAGAAATTCAAGTCAAAAATAGGATAATGTCAAATCATATAACTCCACCTTTTATTAAGTCATTAAATGCTTCAGTTTTACCTGTTTCTACACAGTTCTCATCTTTGCAACTTTATTCTCAGAGAATATTTGAAGTTTTTCTCGTGACTATATGCATGGACTGTAATAATTCATGAAATTTAACAGTTAATACATGTGTTTGTCTGTTTTGGTTCTATATTAAATATATGAAACATCCTGAAGCAGATGATGCTGATGCAGATGCAGATGCAGATGCAGATGCAGATGCTAATGCTGATGCAGATGATGCAGATGATGCTGATGATGCTGATGCTGATGCAGATGATGCTGATGATGCTGATGCTGATGCAGATGATGCTGATGATGCTGATGATGCAGATGATGCAGATGCTGATGCAGATGATGCTGATGATGCTGATGCAGATGCCGATGCAGTATTCAACACGTGTTTAGTAAAATCAGCCCATTTTGTATTGTTTTCTTTATGTTTTTGTGCAGTTATGATGTTAATTGTATTCATATTCCTAAGAATCAACAGCACCATTTATTAGAGTAATGGCCTCTGATAAAGTGATAAAAATATGTTTATATTTACAGGGAACAGTGGGTCATGACTAATGTCCCGTCCACAATAATACCTGTGTTTATTCCTCTCGTCCACATATAAGCAGTGTTTTCTGTCACTAAAACAGATTTGTAAAACTCACACATCTGTTGTGTCTTTGTTTGATGAACATGTACCTGTATATGTCTGTGTGTCAACAGATGTATATGATCTATAGGTCATACATGTGTATAAGTCATGTATGACCTGCAATAGATCGAGGTCAGACACATGCACCGGTGTTGAAATCTATCGAATATAAAGAATACACGTCAACAACACAAACCAACACTTTGAAGGTAACTTGAGTTTATAAGTTAACTTCATGACAGACGGAAGCGTCTGAGTCTGATGAGATCTGAACGTCCACCGTGGACACAGGTTAAAGTCCAACAACAACTAGGGTTTGATTCAACAACAGAGTCAACAGAGACATTTAGTAAAATAAAGTTCATGTGGACAGAGGAGGAAACCAGTTTATATAAATATCTGTATTAGTTTGGACAGAACATTAATGATCATTGGAAAACGTGGGTCCTGAGCTGAGACTCAAAAACCCTCACACATAAACATGAGGAAATTCAATCTTCAATTAAATAAACTAGTCTTTTAAATTTCCAACTAAAGTCAGTTCTGACTCGGTTTCACCAACATGTGACTGTTAGATTCACACCAGGTCCTACTGTTGTAGAATATTTAACCCTCTGACAGAAACACTTTATAACATGTAGTTAATGTTGCGAAAAGGTTGATTTTATCCCAAAGTTGATCTTTTAAACCTAAACAGGTAGTTTTGGTGCATAAATAAAAGAAGCAGTAACTGAAGGTTGGAATTAAAAACCCAGATAAAGTGTAAGATCTGTTGACACAGTACTGTAATAAACGACATTACGATGTAGAACAGGTCGACTGATGGTGGATCTTTGAAGGCCAACATAAGAACCACCGTTTACAGAAGGAAAAGCCGTTATCATCCAAAACATGTGGTACTGAAAACACATTATGCATCTTTGACTTTATTATAATAATGATCACTAGGTGATTTCTAATGATGTGTTTGATGCCGATTCATGACCTTATAATATATAACATATAGAGTATAACCATAGATTTTTTACTTTTTTCGTTTCTTTTCTCTAAATATGACCTCTCACCTCCTACTTCAATGGTTTGTTGTCAAAAAAAAGTCTAGAATTATGGCAGTACTTGTCGTAAAGTTATATAATTTGCATAGTATTTACATATGCATTTGAGGGCAGTACTGTTGTGTCTGACTGACCGCCAGCCTAAAGTGGCCGACCAGCAAAAAGCGGCATTGGCCAGTGGAATAGTGTCCTATGCCGTCTGAGAGCAGTGACTGACCGCTGTAGAATTGGCTTATGCCGCTGTACCAAGAGCTGCTGACCATCGGCCACTTTTCGATCTCGGCCCTTCTGCTCTACCTGTCCTCATGCCCCGCCCCCCACCTCCAGGCATCCAATCCGTACCTGTCATCGAGGAGCGGCTCCACGGTGACGTCTGGCGGACGGTTCCGGTGTCCGTCCTGTCGCCATGAGGTGGTCCTGGACCGACACGGGGTCTATGGTCTGCAGAGGAACCTGCTGGTCGAGAACATCATCGACATGTACAAACAGGGCTCCACCAGGTAACACAGGGGTTAGAGGTCAGGTAGAGGGTTTGGACTGATCCTTTAAAGTGTTTAGACTAAAGTTTCTGTTGCTCTCAGATCAGATCCATGTGTTGAAACTCTTCAGCTCCAGTTTCTATTGCTTCTTGTCTCATGTTCACAATAACAACAACATGTTTTCATGTCGTGCAGCCGCTCATGATGTTTCAGACTCGACTTCAGACAAACATAGTCTGACCTGAGACCAGCTGTTTGTGATCCTGTATTAACATCAAAGTGTGGCTGATTTGACTGAAGGATCTGTTTTTTACATCTTCGACATCCATTTCTGTCTTTTTTACAGGCCGTGTTGTCACTGCTTTTACTGAAGTAAAGGATATGTTTTTTTTTATAATTCCATGAATCACTCTTTTATTTTCAGTCATTTTCTGTGTGACCACTACAGGTCTACGTCAGGTTTCAGCTGAACCTGTTTGTTAAGGGCAGCCCAGAGCTAAAATGGTCAAACTCTGCAGTGATGTTGACCATGACCCGCCCTTATCACACATACACTTTGGGGTCAAATGGCCAAAGTTGAAGGTCACAGAATCTATGAGTTTAAACCCTTTACAGTGTACTCTGCAGGCTGATCAAGATAAACACAACTACTAAACAACAAAGGGTGGGACTACAACACTTCACCTTATGACCTTAAACTTGACTATTTGACCTTTAAGTTAAATTGAGTTTGATTTTTAAACTGGTACCAGGTGTGGGTCAGTGCCTCTTTGGGCAGTCCTGTTGTGTTTATCTTCTTCTCTGGTTTTGCTGTGAGCTGTGGTTGCAACACTCTGAGTGCCTGGTTTTATTTTTAAATGTAGGTCAGTGAGTTATTTCAGCTGTGACGACCTGAACACAAACAACCAACACAAACCACCCAGATGATTGGATTTAGACTCTTTAGAAGACGTCATGTTTCATCTTCTATGTCATTTCATCTTAGACCTTGTTACATTTATATTGCTCTTTCCAGTATCTTGATTAATTAACCACAGTTTTTAGGTTTAAAAAACTACATTCTCACCTGAAAAAAATGTAATGACTGAACAACAGTACCATTTAGAAAACTGTAAACGACAGGTTTGCAGTTGGTTAACATTAGCTTGTTTGCTTCTAACATTTGCTTCTAACTTCTAACATTTGCCACTAACACATGTACTGTACAGTGACATGGTTCTCCAACACAAGGAACAGCCAACTGATTCTCAGAAGGTCCACAATATGAACCAACTCTGAACCGGCATTAACACCAGACCAGAATTAGCTCCAGGTTGCTGTTGTTGGAGAAGGAGTGTCATTAGACAAGGCATGATTTGATATGGTCCTGGTTTTTGTCCAACAGCAGTAAACCGGCCCCAGAGCCCAAGGTGGAGCAGCCAATGTGTGAGGAACATGAGGGTGAGAAGATCAACATCTACTGCGTGAGCCACAGCGTCCCCACCTGTTCACTGTGTAAAGTGTTCGGAGCTCACAAAGACTGTGAGGTGGCTCCGCTCAACAATGTCTTCCAGAAACAGAAGGTCAGAGTCTGCACTAACACAAGGACCTGCATGTTTGATCTGGATTCAGGCTTTAGACGGAGCCAGTTTCCTGACAAAACCCAAATCAATGTCACTGCACTTAAAAATACAGAGTGGTTTGGAAAAAGAAAATGGGCTTGTCAAATAAAAACCAGTTTGAATTTGAGTTAGTTTTACAAGAGCAAACATAGTGTCAACATAGTTTTATTTGTATTTAGATGAATTGACTGATTTCAGTTGAGTTTTTTTTAGTTTTAGTCTTAGTTTGAGTTGTATTTAGATTAATTGACTAGTTTTAGTTTAGTTCTTCTTTAATTTGTGCCGTCTGTGTGTTTTCAGACGGAGCTGACTGATTGCATCTCGATGCTGGTCGGTAATAACGAGCGGATCCAGGCAATCATCAGTCAACTGGATGAAACCTGCCGAGCCGTTGACGTGAGTCCATCGACCTGCTGCTCAACTTAAAGGGTTTTGCACGTTTGTCAGACGTGACCCGTGTGTTTTCGTTTCCAGGAGAATGGCCGCAGACAGAAGTCAAAGGTGTGCGAGTCGTTTGACCATCTGTTTGCGCTGCTGGAAGAGAGGAAAGGTGAGATGACTCTGAAGATCAACGCGGAGCAGGAGGAGAAGCTGGACTACATCCGCAGTCTGAGGAGCAAGTACAGCGAACACCTGGACAATGCGGCCAAGCTGTTGGAGACCGCCATCCAGACCATGGACGAGTCCGAGATGGCCGTATTCCTCCAGGTCAGACACGACCCAGGTCGTCAGGGACCTGATGTGTTACTGAGACTTTATTCAGTCTGGTTTCTGGTCTCAACTAATCCTGATTAAAGTGGTTCAACTAATCCAGATCAAAAGACTAGACTAACCAGATTTCATACATCCAGACTTGGGTTTAGTTAATCCAGACTATGGGGGTTTAGTTATTCCAGATTGAGGATGTTTAATTAATCCAGACCGAGGGGATTTAGTTAATCCAGTGTTGTTCATTGTGAAGCGATGATGTGAAGATGAAGAAGGAACCTCTGCAGACACTGTCTTGCTTGCATATAAAAGGTTTATTACAAATAAGTACAGCATCAATCAGGCACCATGGACAGCCTGGAGAGGTCCCAAAGCCAATATGGAATCCTCTGAATATCAAACCCATGAAGTCATATAACAGGTTAAATATTAAGATACTACACCAGAATAAGGATGTTTAGTTAATCCCACTTGAGGGGGTTTAGTTAATCCAGACTAAAGGGGTTTAGTTAATCCAGACTTGGGTTTAGTTAATACAGATTTGGGTTTAGTTAATCCAGATTGAGGGGGTTTACTTAATCCTGGCGATTCATGTAAACCCTGATCTAACTGTTCTTTCTTTGCAGACGGCCAAACCTCTGCTACAGAAGTGAGTGTTTGATAAAAACACAATCCTTGTATTTTCAGTTGCATGCTAACATACTAACATGTTAGTGAAATGTCTGAACGTCTGTGTTGTCGCCAGGATCCTAGAAGGAACCAACACAACTCATCTGGATAAGGTTCAACACGGATACGAGAACATGGATCACTTCACTGCTAACTTCGACCGTCAGAGGAGAACTCTGATGAACGTCGACTTCATCAAACGTAAGAAACAGGAAGCGAGTGTTGGACTTAATCGTACCAGACTCACATGACGTTCATCTCTGTACATTTTGTTTTATTTCATGAAGAGTTCTCTGTGAATATGAACATAATAATCCATCCACACAGACATACAAGTTTATAAAGTAATGTATGAAATCATGTCCAGGGTTTAAATCCCAGACACAGGCAGTGTCTCTTTTGATTTTCTGATGTTTCTCTTGCTGAGGTTGATTCTTCATTAACAGCTTTGTCTCTTGATAAATGTTGCTGTTTTAACTACTTATTTTAGATCAACCCAAAACCTGATATAATGACATAGTGTCTCAAACAGATACAGACACTACATGGCAGCTTTTTGGCTTTTTACATCCACAAACACACAAATGTGTTGTGCAACATAAGTCACTATTAGATCTAATGGACGTGACGTGGGACTTTCAGATGGAATCACATGTTTGCGTCCTGTGTCATACGTTGCATTTTCCAGGATATTTGTTTTTTATTTATGATCATTTTCAGTTTGTAGTTGCAGTTTGTTTAGTTTTTAAAACAACTCTGTTTAGGAAAATATCATGGTTTGGGTGAAAATAAACCTTTCACAACATGTTAGAAAGTCTATCAGATGACAAACATCAAGCACCTGTAAACATGATGTAAACACCTTTAATATAATGGGTTGTTATTGTTAGTTTACATTCATGACATTACTGCAGGCATTGTTCAATTTCTATTTATTTAAAAAACATAGATGAATTTCTTCATTTACATATATGCACGTATGAATCATACATGTAAAATATGTCTGAAATATTATAATGTAGCTAAAATTAAATATGTACATATTATTTCAGTGCATAATTCGTTTTATTAGCTCTGATTACTGTTTGTTTGAATATTTAATATATAAATAAATAAATAGAATCTTTAAATGTTAAATAAATAATTTCAATAATTAATTTATTTAATCATAAATTAAATAATGTAACTGACCTACCACCTGTAGTACATTTACGACCCACCAGGGGGCCACAGCCACACGTTGGGACCCATACATGCACATGCTAATGTGTTAGCATGGAGCTACTGTTTATGGTTTGCTAATGCTTCCTCAGTTGATGAAGACGATGATGATGAAGATGAAGTGGAGGTCAGAGCAGGAAGTCGAGCTGAGGCCCCGCCCCTTGCAGTGACAGGTGTGGCCCCTCCCCCTCCTCCTGCAGGTGTTCAGCTCACAGCTCCGCCCCCTCTGCCTCAGAGACCCTCTGAGTATCCGCCCACACTGACAAAAAGCCCCGCCCCCACGGCAGCCCCGCCCCCTTTGCCGCTACCTACCGCTGGCCCCGCCCCTTTGGTATGACATCACACATTCATATTATTTAAACTTATATGTTTTTGTTGATAAAAACTTTCACTTCATTTTCATCTTGTTTTGACTTTGCTCTGTGATTGGATGTTTGCTGCTGAAATGCATCCTGGTAGTCTGACAGGTGTGAATCCTTGGTGTTCTGTGTTTCTGCAGGTTCAGTCTGAGCAGCAGAGCGACTCTGATGACAGAGACGGACCTAAACACGTCTTCTCCTTCAGCTGGCTCAACCAGAAGTGACACCAGTTAGACCAGTTCAGGACCCGGTTCTGTCTGACCCAGTCTGGGTTTTTTTTTTATCAAACTGCAGGACGTCAGTCTGAGGAAACACTTTCTTCTTCTTTTATTTTTATATAAAACTCAAAAAACATGAACTTTGATCTTTTTGAATGAATTGTGTTTTCTGTAACAACAGGAGACACTGAAATATCTGTTTGTGTCAGTAATAAATAATGTTTTATTAACTGATTCTGCTTTAAAGGGAAGATTCACACAAAACTGGTGATTCCTTAGAACAAACTTTAGAGACTTCAAGGATCATATTTCATTTATGTCAGATTCAGCTACAGGAGGCCACTGCATTCACACCTTATCCTTTACTTTGTAGAAGATCCTGAGCTCGTAATTATGATCAAATATGTGGTAATTACAAAATCAAGGTCTCATAGCAAGGGTAAAGCTTAGTTATCAGTAATCGTCACAAAACAGAAGAGTTATAATAAAAATATTGATTAAAATAGAATAACACTGACACCACATCCCAGAATCTAATGATCAGATTCAGTCTGATTCTCTTTGGAGGTTTATTAATGTGTCACATATTTAAAATCTTAATATCTGGATCAATCATTATCACATAACATGAAAAAATACACTTTTATATAAAATATTGATATAAAATAGAAAAAAATACTAAAATCCAATAAAATCAGTTGAATGATTTAGTTTATAGTGTTGCATCTTTTGCATCTTTTTATGTCTTGTTTCGTCTTTTTCATCGTTTTAGTCTTGTTTTGTCTTGTTGATTCATTTCATTGTGAACATTATGAAACGATACCACTGTGGCTCTGGGCCTTTTCTAAACAGTTTTCTATAGACTCAGTTTATTAGTTTTTGATGACACAATAATTAAATCATCTCAGAGTGTGTTGTCATTTTGGTGTTTAATGGAAGACAGAGACATGAACACATATGTTCAGTTAAAGGGAAATGGGTTCAGGTCACATGTTAATGAAGAGACCAGACACATCAACCAATCAGGAGGCAGCAGCCGATCACACAGGCATCTGCAGCTGGGAATACTCATCTTGACCCTCCTTCTCGTCCAGATGAGGCTCCGCGTCATCAGCGTCCAGCTGCAGGTCAGAGGATAGAGGACAGAGGTCAGACTGGAGCCGTCATCTTTGACAGAGTCAACCACAGTGCCGAAACCTGGGTCTCCTTTCACATCATAAACTACATTCAACTAACACTTCCAGTCTCTCTGGGTAACTTTCCTTCTTCAACAGCTATGTGACCTGTGGTCAGCTGTTGGTCTACTTCTCTATGTACAGTTCTGTAAATAATTCTTATTAATGACCACTTCACCTCTGTGCTCCCATTTATCATATTGATTAAAAAATGTTACTATTTACTTTTAAGACCTTAACCGGTTTCGCACTAACATATCTGTTGGACTTGTCGACCCTTGTTATGCCCAGGTCACATGTTCTACACTGGAACTAAAACACTGTGTCTAACTTCATCTTAAAACTGACATTGATACTCACACTCTGCAACTCTCTGCGGCTGAACAGACGAGGCAGCAGCAGCATCCGGACTGGGATCGTCAGCAGCAGCATGAAGGGGAACGCCAGAGCTGCCGCTGTCGCCATGACAACCCACAGCAGAGACAGACAGGTGAGCTGGACCACAGTGTACAGGTGCATCCTCAGAGTCCGCACCTGAGACAGACACCGGTTAGAGACAGGTGAGACATAGAGAGAGACGAAGAGAGAGACAGGTGAGGCATATAGAGAGACGAAGACTGAGACAAGTGAGACAAAGAGAGAGACATAGAGAGAGACACAGGTGAGATAAAGAAAGAGACAAGTGAGAAAAAGAGAGACAGGTGTGAGAAAGGTCAGACAAAGAGAGAGACAGGCAGTCGATTTCAAGTCAAGACTAAAAGACTAAAAGTGATTAAATGATCTTGAACCAGGTGTGTGTTAACATTTCGGCGTAACATTGCCACGAAAGCAACAAAATGTGACGATAAAAAGACCCATCTTAACGTACTCTTTGTGGTCGTATTAACTGCAGGAATAAAAAAAGTAACATCGTTAAGTATGGACAAACCTGAGACAGAGGAGGTGGTGGATGAATATGGAGGAATAACAAACTGTGTGGACATAAAGACAGGAGACCAGTTTTTCATGTCCCATTTTCAACTGAAGCTAAATGATGTGTTTATCTGTTTATGATTTTCTTTCTTACTGAGGTCTTTTTTTCCTAACTCTAACCAAGATATTTTTGTGTCTAAACCAAACCAAAACATTGTTGCAGCCAAAATGCCACAATTTTTGTAGGAGTTTTTAACACTAACACTATATTGTGTCATTTTGTGAGCGAGCAGAAATTGACCACTAGGTATGAGGACATGTTGCCATCACCATCCACCATTTTGGATTCATGGCTCATATTCTGTGGTAGCAAATATTAGTAGAGATTAATGCTCAGACTGCAGAGGATCACCCACTGATGATGTGGGGTTATTATTGCAAATATTGTGGGTTTCATGTGACTAACAGGTGGGGGGGCGGGACCAACCTTGCGGACATAGTTGTGGTCTGGATGATACTTGGGAGGCATCAGCAGCAGAATGAGACGCTCGGTCAGCTGGATCCCATTCAGAGACATCACCCCCATGTAGAGGAAGATCCCAAACAGTACGGCCAGGGGGATCTGACGCAGAACCTCCCCGATGACAATGGATAGACCTGACCGACCAATCAAAGGGCAGGAAACAGTTAATATGGGGAAAAATGAGTGTCGAAATGGTCACAAGATGAAAACATAATAAAAGTTGTTTATGTAAATGATGTAAAAGATGCAACAGGAAAAGTGCAAACAGTTTTGTCGTACCGACTAGAACAGCCACCAAGAACCCCGTCACCCTCTGCTCCTTCACCTCCTGGATACGAGGCTTGTCTCCAGGGGCAACAGCTTTGCTCATGACGGTGAGAGCGTTGGTGTGTGTGACGGAACGAACGGTGGCGGCAGATAACCACGGCAATCCGAACAGTGCCGAGACTCCACCCACCACCACGATGATGAGGAGATCCAGATGGAAACCAGTTCCCTTCACCAGCATGCGTTCCTTCTTACTGACGATCAGCCTGACAGACGATAACAAGGGCAAAGAACATTTGATATGGAGTCTAACAGACGACACAGAGGGCAAAAGACATTATACATGTGGAGTCTGACAGAGGACATAAGTACTTAAAAACAAACTAGAATTAAACTGGTCAAGTCCTCAAAATAAAGCTCAGTCTAAACTAGGAGCTTCAAGTTTAAAAAGTGACAAACATTTAAAAAATCAAAAAAGTGACATGTTAAAAAATGCAACAAATAAACATTATGCATCCATAAAACTACCTGAAACTAAATCTAAACCAAACTCAAATACTGAAGGGAAATGAACATATAAAAACAGAAACGTGTCATACGCTGTGATCTGCGACTCCATGAAGATGAGGATGAAGACGAGAATCGCTGGCAGGACGCTGGCAGCCATCATCCAAACAGGAAACTGTCCATCTGACCCCAGAGGAGAAATCAGCCAACCACGTTTGTCTGGACTGGACACGGAGAAGCCACTGGGCACGCTCAGTTTCTGTCAGCCAATGAGAAGACAGGATGAAAGTGTCTGATCCAGTTACAGTGTGTTTTAATCACAGCAGGTGTGTCTCACCTGGGTGTAGGTGTCCTCCACGCTGTAGTCCACCAGCACCATGATCAGGATCGCTATGGGAACACCAAAATCTCCAATGATCCGACGGAGCTGAAATATAACAAACATGACTGTGAGAGGAAAAGAAGAGTAATCGACAAAACAAAACGACATAAGAGACACAATAAGACAAAAACCTCTCCCTGTACATGAGTCTGTACCTCTACCTGAATCTGTACCTGAATCTGTACATGTATGTCTACCTCTACCTCTACCTGTATCTGAGTCTGTACCTCTACCTCTACCTGAGTCTGTACCTGTACCTTTACCTCTACCTGAATCTGTACCTGTACCTGAGTCTGTACCTGAGTCTTTACCTGTACCTGAGTCTCTGTGAGTCTGTACTGACCCTTCCAGGGAAGAAGGAGCTGTTCTTGAACTTGCGCAGGTAAAAGGCGATGAAATACGTTCCTGACATCAGAACCAGGGACAGCAGGGCAGTGTTTGGTTCTCCTAAAACCTTCCCAGAATCCACTGCCACTACACTGTGGTTACACAAAGGTGGAAGTTCTGTGTTGTTTCCACGGTAACAGTTTTGGAGAGGATGTTCCTGAAAAATCTGGAAGAGACAGAGAATAAAACTCAGTGAGGGTCAGGGTACTGGCTCGAATCATGCCTGACTTCTGACCTCTAACCTGTGGACTCACCTTGAACAGTTTGGCAAAGGTCTCGTAGATGAAGATGAGGGAGATGAGGAAGGAGAAGATCTCCTGAGTGAACCGGGACACGAAGCGGACCAGGATGCTGCCCTCGAAGGCCACAGTGAGCAGAACGATGAGCACCAACCAGAACCCGATCCAGACACGGCCTGTCAGGTACTCGATCCCGTTCACTTTACAGAACTGAAACGAACCAGAACCAGATCACACTTTTCAGAACTGACAAAAATCTGAACTGACCAGAACCGGACCATACTTTACAGAACTGATCAGAAACAACCAACACCTTCCCTCTGTCAACATAGAGGAGGATCTGATTATCACCTGTGTGTCATCATTTACTTTAAGGGAAGGTTTAGATTCAAAAATGTTTGAAACAAAACATTATGTAATAAGTTGACAAAATGTAACGAATATAACGTAAAATATGATTTTCAGGCGTCATATAATAACACCTGTATTTTACAGGATGAATAACATACATAATGTACTTTTGATATTACATGAGGAAATGAAAGTGTAAAACACTTGATCATGTTCCTTAGATAGAACAGTGTGCTCAGGTGTTATGTCCAGGTGAGCTCACAGTGTAGAAGGCCTCTTCAAACACCAGCAGCGGTCCAGAGAAGCCTATCACCAGTAGAGGCTGAGCACCCAGCATGCTGAACACCACGCCCTGCATTGCTGTGGCAACGATCAGCTCCGACACACCAATCAGACCCTCTGTTTTCTCACCTAGAGATGACAGCAGTAAGGTTCATGTTCAGCTTACTTTATCTGAATCCAGTTTTAAATACAGGAAAGTGGGTTTGTGCCTGTAAAGAGCTCAGTGTGAATCTCTGATAATTAAGGGCAATACTAAGGGTTTTACTCTCATTATGGACCAATCCATAAACGTGGGGCGAAGGCTGGCACACTAGAAACTCAGGGGCAGATTGCGGTGCAAATGCTGCACAATTCACAGCGTTATTAGTAGGTGCAATCCATTCTTTGTGGATTTGGCCAAAAGTGTTTATTTTAAGACGTAGCCAATAGTAGTTAACTTATGTAAAACTGCTAAAACATCAGCGATAGCACTGTTTTCCCAACTCTGGTAAAGACAAATGTCACGTAAATGATTCAAACTATAAATAATTAGAAAGGTAATGAGCTACACTTAACTTGAAATCAACTGGAAACATTACACAATTATTTTAGTAGTAAAGTAAAAGTTAAATAGAATATTAGTTAATGTATTTAGCCGGTACATAATCTGGTGCTTGTACTAAGCGCTAGTTATAGTTATAGGTAGGTAGGTACTTTATTGATCCCGAGGGAAATTTAAGTAACAGTAACAGTAAGTATATGGGTTAAGTTTATCTAAGTTATAATGATTACATGAAGGTAATTTCAGCTAAATGACAGACCAAGCAGGTGTGTTTCTATGTAATCATACAACAGCTGTGTTTTTGTGTTTTCATTTTGAACTGTGGCTGTAACCACAGTGACATCCTGTGTGTACCTTCTATAGGACAGTTTTCTCAGACAACAAACGCTGATGCCCCTTTTCATACCTAGCTTTACAGTCTGCTTCAGATTTCAACAGTATAACACAGGTAGAGGTTTCTAACATCCAGCTCACCCAGAAGTCCACCGAACGTAATGGCCGGTGACAGAGCAGCAAAGTAGATGAAGATGATGGCCGCCATGCACTGAGCGTTCAGAGCGTCTCTGATGTCACTTAAGTATTGTGGGTAACGGCAAGTCACATCTTTGATCAGACCTCCGAACAGACGACCTGAACGCCTCAGAGGCTCCTCACCAGGTTTGGACGGAACCAGGGAATCTGTAACACATTAATGTGTTTAACTGAACTGACACAAATGATTACAGTATACGACAACATGCTGATTTATGGGATGCACCCTGAGCATGCAGATGTTCAGGGTGGTTTTATTGAGGAACATGTACATGAACTGGAGCAAAATAATACAATAATAAAATCAGAAAGAAAGCACACACCAGAACATTATTCAATATAATAATAATAAATAATAATATAACATATAAATATTAAAAGAAAGGGTAATAATTCAAGGGACATAAAAAACACAAATACAGTTATTTCTGAGGAGGCTATGTCATACTGAGCATCTCTTTTGCTTGTCATCGTAATGACTTCAAACATTCATTCTGTTTTTGTTGTTGCATTTTGATTGTTTAGAACTAAAGGATGTAAAGAGACATTTCACCAAATTTACGAACAACCAAAACAATAACAATGACTATAATTTTATCTGACTTTGACCTGATTTCAGTCTTCACTAACATTTTATACACACCTTTAATGAATAATATTTAAATTTTTTCCCTCAAAAAAGTATTTTTCTACATTTTTAAATTAGAAAAGTCACCTGTAAATTTTTTAGCATTTATTCCATTTTGAATATAAAACATCTGGTATGAATAAAGCTTACATTAATGAGTTTAAAAGAAACAACAGACCATTGTGATAAAATAAAATATAATAAAAATCATGAGTTCATTGAATTTTATTAATTTGTCTAAAATAATGTGAGACACTGAACCATCTGGTTGATTGAAAAGATGTTATAGATGTTTTTGTAATAAAACATGACTGATGAATGACATGGCAATAACTAATAAGTTACTAGTAGTAGACATAAACAGTGTTGCCTGGTCCATAGGGGGCGCTGTGGCACTGCCACACTTAAAATTACTTGGAGAAGAAAGGCTATTTAAACATGATATTAAACATATGAATTATAGTCTCTGGACTAAATATATTTTACTTCCCCTGTGGCTTGTAGTTCATGTCAACATTTACTGAATATGTTTTATGAGTATTTGCTTAATTTCTGTGTGAATTCGTACATGTCATGTACGAGTGTGTAAATCGAGACGTAGAGCCTTAATACTCAAAAACCAGACACCGTTGGCGAAGATCTGAAACATGCATTGAAACAACCTCAAACGCCTCAGGGAGAATTTAGTGAGGCCTTACTAATGATCTAAAAGACTCTGGAAACATGTCCAGAATGTCTATTTTCAGGGTGCACAGTGTAGGTCCTTAAACTTTTGGTGATCAGGTGACCTGAGGCTGTGCTCTCATTGGAGGAATTATTTTTTATTTTCTTGTCCTTGTGTGGTTCGGTATTTTACTCATGGCCCATGACCCAGTTTGCAAAAGGCATTTCTAAAGGTTTAGTTACCTTCAGAAGTTACAGTGTTCTTCATTTTAGGGATTTTCTTTGGTTAACAATTTGGATTTGTTTGTTGGGTAAGTTTTTGTTAAAAGAAGTTAAAATGAGTTTAGGTACCTTATTTACAACATTTAAGTCAGGAAAATGGTGAAGCCCCGTTCAGACCAAAGAAAGACGAGACAAGCTGAAAAGTTGAAACGATTTGTAAACCACTGTTCTGCATCGTTCTGAAAACCTGGCAGATCAGACCAATGAGGCGAGCCTTTTGTTTGTTATCGTTTCCATAGCAACAACTCTTGGTGCTTCTGTTCTGGTCTAAATATTAATGAATAAATTAATACTTTACTTACTGTTAAAACCCAAGTAAATGATTATTAGACACATTTAAGTAATGCTTATTACTGCACTGTCTAATCTCTAGTTGTCATTGTCTTCTTATGGTAAAGTGTTACTGAAAACTGTAATATGAATGTATGAATGGAGCTTGAACTAATGCTGAACCAGAGTGACAGAATGAAGTGATGTTGTAAATGTGGATACAGGCGTCTACATGTGTGAATTTAAGAGCAGTGACCTTCCTCCTTCTGGATGCTCAGCTGTTTCTCCTGCAGTTTGCCGCTCTGCTCCTCCTCTCGTTTTCGGAGGATTTCTCTCTGGAAACGAGTGACCGAGTGCAACAGCTCGTCTCCTCCAACCTCCAGAGGAGGAAGCACCACGCTGCAGTCCAGGAAGCGGTTGATGGCGGTGAGAAGGTCCTGCCGGTCGTCAGCCTGATACGCAGCCTCATGGAAGTCCTGGAGACAAGGAAGACGGGATTAAACTGGAGGAAGTTAAGTGAAGGACAGGAAGAAGTGTATTTAAATATCATCTTTATCTTTGACTCCTAACAGGAGACAGGTCTGGATGATAAAGTGTCCTCATGATAAACATTTTCATATCAGTGGATAACGATAATTATCATGGTAAATGTCAAATCATTATTTCTTTAAGTTTCATGGCTGATGTTTGGTCCTGAAATTTGAAGAAACCAAACGGTTATTTGTGGTTTTAAATTATTCATAAAAGATGCAACAAGATGAAAAGAATGAGTCAGGTGTTAATGTAATCATATAGAAAAAGAAAAATATTACAAATAAATAAATAAATAAATAAGCATCAGTTGACACCAACTCACCCAGAATTTTGAACTTTTCCCAGTTTCATGTGAACTTCTATTAAAGGTTCAGTGTTTCAGATTAAGGAGGATCTAACTGCAGAAATGTAATATAATATTCATATAATCAGCTGAAAATAAGGAGTCATTTATATCGACAGAAGGAGCAGGTCGTGTTAACGTACCCTGAACTAAACAAAACAGACCAGAACGGGCAAAACAAACACTGACGGACTTTATAATTTTAGTGAGAAATCTGCCATCGATAGATGGTATGGTAAATATCACACACTGAACCTTCAAGTCGATTGGATGAATCTTTACTTTTGAATCCAGGACACGAACTGGGACCGTGATGTGGACCAGGTTTAAACCACTCTGTTCAGGACATCTTGTCCCCACTTTGTCCACATGTTGAGACAATGTCCCACATTTAGATTTTGAAGAAAAAACATGAATCAAGCAGATTAAAGTCTAGTTTCCGTCCATTTGTGAAGCATATTTTTTACTGAATTATCAGAAGATCTGCAAAAAAAGTATATTTCTGTTTGTTTCCAAGTTGTTTAAAGTAAAATGAATATGAGACAATGATCCACCAAAAGATCTTGATTTAGATTTTTTTTTGTTTTTCTTCATTTTATTGTTTTTGTTGCTTTTCTTTATTTTTTTGATTACACAAAAATTAACAAAATCAGTTTAATCTTCATTCTCATTGAATTTTCTTATTCTTTTCATTTCCAGCAGCAGGAGGAGAAAATACCAAGTCATGTGAAATCAGTGATTAGTGACATAGTGTGTGTTTATTTCATTATATCTAAATGTGCATCTATGTCTCAGTGTTGGTAATATGTCCCACATGGTCTCACGTTTGGCATGTTAGGACCTGGTCTCAATAAACAAGGAAGTCTGAGTGAGTTGGTATGAAATGTGTTAAATCTGTGACCTGTAGCAGCATTGGCTGTCACATTAAAGTAGAACTGCAGGTGCTCACTTTGTCTGACATGAGTGTGGAGATGGAGCGTCCGATCTGGTGGTAGTCTATGTTGGCGGTGGGTGGGCCCAGCAGGAGGAACAGGAACCTGACGGGGACGGGAACCTCCAGCACCGAATCCAACAGGACGGCCTCTTGAAGCCGGACAAACGCCATGGACGGCTGCTCCAGGAAGCCCACGCTGCCTGCAGACAGGTCAGGTTGAACGATGTTGCCATGGTAATGCAGAAAATTTTGATCTTTCACCAGAAGTTGCCCAATGGTGACCTTCTACAAAATTACAAAAATTCAGCCCCCACAAGTGGTTTGATGTAAACATAAGCCTCTTTTTTTTCAATTTGTTCATTGTACTGTTGACACAGAAAATTATATTTAAATCCTTTGTACAACATCTAAAATGAAGCCAGGTCTGAAGATGTCTACATATGGACATTTAATTCTTTAAAAGCTGTGGCCTGTCCTGAACTGTTCAGAGGTAGTAAAGCCCAGTCGCTGCTGGTTACAGCTTCAATTTTTGGCAAAATGTTTACCATTCGGTTTTTAAACCTTGCAAACAGGTATTAAGTTTAATATTCATTGTGATAAATAAATAACAGTGGAGGAAAGACAATGTGACCCGTCTTACCCACAAGGACGACAGTGGCCTCTGCTCGCTCTGGAATCTTCTCCATCAGTTTCATCTCATGTTTCGATCTGGATGGACAGGGGGGCGGGGCTTCTTTCTGAAAACACAAGCCCTAATTTTAATGACGTAACAAGATATAAATGACTTAACAAGACAAAACAGACTGGAGCATCTGGCTTTAGTGGACTGGACCCCCCTGAATGGATCCCTGTGAGTGGATCCCCCTGAACAGATCCCTGTGAATGGATCCACCTGACTGCATCCCCCTGACTGGATCCCCCTGAATGTATCCCTGGATCACTTGATTTGCTGAACCACTGAAGTGATGAAGTAGGTAAAACAGACATTAGGCTTCTTATTAAGCCTTAAAATAAAAGACAGGATTTAGTGTCATAAAAACAACAGCTGTCAATATCAAACAAATGTATATTTAATGTGACTTGGCTTCCTGGTCTTTACCTTGGTCATGTCTCCGTTAGCCTCTCTGTGATTGGTCTGGCTGATGGAGGGCTCTAATTGGCTGCTGTGTTTGTCCATCAGAGTGGCCATGTTTGCGGCAGAGATGTTTCTGCTGAACAGACTGTGATCCTTCTCATCACTGGGGTGACTGAACAACGTCATATCCAATAAGTAATTAGATACAGATTCAAAGCCATTTCACACAGATTTAAATTAACTACAACTTCATCTACTATGCTAAAATAAGTTAATATCTGAAGACATACTGTAACAGAGATTGTGGGTGATGTCAAAATTCCTCACACCTTTTTGAATGTTCGTTGAGGTACAGTCGAGGGCTTTTTTGGAGGTTGTACAAAGGAATTAAATATGACTTACTGGCTGGAAATGACAAAAGTGGGGCAAAAATGGCATCTTCAAACCTAAATGGTGGACTTCCTGTTGGGTTTAGGGTTTGGCTCCAAGAGGCTGTTTTTTCATTTGCACTGATACATGTCTAGGCCAAATCTAGTTTATCTAGGTTCAACCTCATGGAAGGGCTGAATTTTTCAAATTTTCTAGGGGGCACTATTGAGCCATTTCTGGTGAAGCATTAAAATCTGCTGTGATGTGACAGGAACATCATGCAACAAAAAGTCATTGTTTTGATAACTTTTCATCGCAAAGGTCTTTGAAGATGAAATTGATGACTTGGGTTAATTCTCCATGACGAGTTTGTTAAAGTACTGATACTGATACTGGTGTGTTTGCTGAACCTGTGTCGGAGCAGCAGGGCTCTCAGGACATTGGCTCGGTCTTCGGCTTTGATCTGGTCTGAGATCACCATCTGCTCCACCACGTGGTGGGCGATCCCTGGAAGAGTCCTCTGCTTCAGGTCCAGGAGCACGGCACCTACAACACACAATGAACACAACAAAACACCACGAGTATGTGACACATCAGGACACATCGACTACGTTTACATGCACAAAATATTCAGATTTTTGCTGTGATTCTGAAAAAGGCAAAAGTCCTAATAAGCTGTTTTCTGTCTAATGAAAAATAATATCTCACTAACATTCCTGTTTACATGCAGCTGTTCCTACTCTGATTAAAATGTTTTTTTTACACAGTTTGTTCTATGATTTGGGTGAACTGGCCCTTTACCATGTGAGATGGTCTTCCGGAGCTCCAGCAGTGATCTGAAGGACAGCGACGCAATGTGAGGTCGACCCCAGCGCTCCGTCTCCTCCTCCACCTCCTCCTCAAACTTTATCCAACGGGCCGTTTCCCTCCACTGCAGCTCCTGGTTCCGGTCGATCACCAGCTCGTTTAGCTCCACAAACACCTGGATGATACATATATATGTGTATTCATACACAAAACACACAGGACTGTTAGTGTAACACACACACTGTGTAAAGAAGTGGACAGAGTGTGTGTTTGGCCTGTGGGGGTGTTGATGCTGCTCTCCCTGCCTCAGGCTTTACATATGGAAAGACATAGGGATCATACCACCACCTACAACCACTGCACATGAAATAAGTTCTGTTTTGATGAAAGTGGTCCTGACTCAACTACACTGAAACATTTCTCAGGAAAAAAAGTACATTTTATTTATTAGGGGCGCTGGAATGAATGTCAACACATTTTGTTGAATAACTCATGAACCGTACATCACATGTTCAAATGCTTTATATTCATACATCTGTTGAATTGAGTCGCAGCTGCTGATTTAGGCCCCGCGCATTTCAATTCAAATCACAAATATGCAAAATCCACAATTTCAAACTAGTTTGTTGGTTTTTGAGTCAGAGCAACAAATTTGGTGACAAATGATTCTTTGGAAGCTCTTAGTCAATAGTTATTTAGATAGAATGTGGACATCACAGGGGATGAATATTGTTTGCCATTATTAGTTTTGTTGCTTCCTTCATCTACCCTTATTTTTTATTATTATCTTATTCTTCTAATAACAGGGAAAACCCTCCCGTGTGTGGCAGGGCGGTATTCTTTCTTCACCAGTAGGTGGCGGCAGAAGACAGCAATGCTCATTACTTATTGTATCTTTGTTTTGTTTCAGTGTCGACAGCAGAAATAAACTTAAATGAGGAAGCTGGAAGAGCAGAGTTTTATAAACCTGTAACCCAGACTGACGACATGACAACAAATGACATGACTTCAGACTCTTGTTAAGTATGACGCATTAATTCTACAACATGTGGTGTGAATGTACTTCTAGAGGGCTCTGTTAAACATTTTCCATTTAAATAGATAATATGACAATTTTGAAATTTCATATATGCAGTGTTGTTGTAGTCAAGACTAAACTGTCATGATGATCAAGACCAGACTATATCAAGACTGAGGCAAGACCAAAACTTTGTGGGGTCAGGACCAAACCAGACACACAGGAAGCTGACATCTTTAACACTTGTGTTGCTGCTGTGTTGATTATTCCCACCACTGACAAGCTTAAAGTAATGCTAAACATTAAAAATATTTTTAGAGCTGTAAACTGAATACTGGTGATAATACACACAGAAATCAGTAAATTTACCATATTAAAATCTGCATTTTACAGGTGACAATGACTCAACACATCAAATCATGTTCCATCATTAAATATTTCAGCAGCAAAGAGTCTGTTACAAACCACTAGAAAAACTTTAAGAATCAGATATCCCTTCACACCTGATGGTGCTTGTGTTCCTCTTCCCTCTGAATCGGTCCTAACCCGGTTTAACTCAGACCAAACAGACTAACCCTGGATAAATCACACTGTACCTTACGCTGTCGACTCTTCAGATCCAAACCCACCATCCTGAAGATGAAGACACACTAAGCTGAACTCTGAATTTATGAACCAACTCTACCTGTCTGACTCCCCCTCCTCATTAGCACCTGATCCATTAGGACCTGATCCAGTGGACAACAGGATCTGGATTAACCTGAACAGACTTCTGTCTCATCTTTCGTCTCTGCTGTCAGCCTCATTTTGGACGCCTCAGCTGTTAATTTGTAGAATCACTGAACACCTGGACTCTGTTAGAAAACAAACCATCTAGGAATCTGTCTTCAGAGGTGTCAAACATTGAGTCAAAGTACTTTTACAGCAGTAAACGTACAAAAGAACTGAAAATAATGAACATTAACTCCAATGTGTTTTCAGTGTTAGCACCAGAACTGAAACATTATGATCCAGTCTCCATTTACTGTCCGTTTCATCTGGTTACATCGTCTTCGTCTTGTTGATTTAAACTGCACTCCTTTTCCTTAGTTTGATTCAACATCAACATTAAACCAAAATGAACAAAAAGGACCAAAATGAGGACTAAATCACAAAATGTGTTTTCGTTTTGTTACGTCCCTTATGTTGTTTTAAGCAACGTCCTTTATATAACAAGATGAAATAATGTGTTAAAAATGCTGAAAAAGACTAAATAAATGTAATGACGTTAACAAAATAACAAAATATAATGAGACTTAACAAAACAAAAATGATGTAAAAGTGAAGTAAGAGTGAAGTTAATGTTGATTATTTTCAGTCTATTGTTGTTTGTTTTTGTGATTTGAAGTTAAATGGTTTAATAGTCTTCACATTATATTAATATTATGTGAGGTTCAGTTCAATAGAAATGTCCTTCAGAGACTTTAGACTTTTAGACTTTGAGGACATTTCAGATCCTGGACTTTGTAACTTTTACTGCAGTAAAGAATCAGTCTTTTACCACAGTACATGTACTTGTACCACAGTATGTGTACTTGTACTAGAGGACACTATGTGGACCTGGACACGTCTGATTACACTATGAACTGGATTCTGATACAGATTCAAAGGAACCAGACCAGGTGTGAGTGTGTTGATGTGACTTCAGGTGATGACCGTCTTTAGCTCCGCCCCCCTGACCTTGTGAGGTGTGCGGTCTGGCTGCAGGTGCGTCCAGCTGCTTGGAGCCTCTTTTTGGTCTTTGGCAACATAAACAATTGGTCCTCTGGAGCTCCGCCTCACTAGGTGACGCCGAACTGCCGGGACATCATCCAATCTGTGACCTGAGGGGGAGGTGTCAAACGTGAAGGTCAACCTTACTTCCTGCTTTTCTGTCTCTTTGGATGTTTTTAGGACTTTTCATCTTTATTGTCCAGGTTAAAATATTAGTGAATCAGATGTAACAAGTGACGCTGATGAAGTGATTAAATAGTTCATGACTTATTTAATGTTGAAGAGAGGAACTAGTTCATGACAGTAATATTCAGGTTTTTGTTTATTTATTTATTTATTGATTATGTTTGTAAATTTTTGTTCATTTTGTTGATGATTTTCTTTAATTTTCTTAATTTTTGTTCATTTTGTTGATTATTTTTGTTTTATTTTTGTAGGACAACCTGGTCAGATGATCTAAACTCACACTGTTTTCTCATGGGAACTTTCTACAGTTTAACTTTGTTAAACAATCAGTAAAATGAGACTCAGAGATTTAACTAATGAGCTTAAACACACACAGGTGAGTCTGGGTGACTTTCATTTGAAGGAATCAGGACAATTAGCCAATCACATTCCAGGACTGACCAGCGCCCTCGGACTGCAGTCACTGTGAACTACGACTTGTTGTTGACTGTCGTTGTCTACAAAGATGTAAAATAAAAATAATGGATAATTCACCTCAAATACATTAAAACTAAAGTTGAAAATGTCAGGAGTAGAAAGTACAGATATTTCTGTTAAAATATAAGAAGTATACTCAGTAAAGTACAGATACTGACAACTCACTGAAGTAGTGAAGTACTTGGACTGTGTTACCTCCATCTCTGGTTTTAAACTGTCAACTGTTCAAGTCAAGCTCCTTCACAATAAAAGCCTCCACAGGTGAATCTGTACATTTCCACCTGCAGATGAACATCAGTAGAATCACAGTAGAAACAGGTAAATACTCACTGAGGTCAGAGTTCACATGGTCCAACAAACAGCACTTCAGCTGTTTGATCAGAAGCTGAGCAGAGAGCGGAGTCATGGTCCTCTGACTCCAGAACCAGAACCACAGACGCACTAACAATAGGTCATTGGCTGCTCTGACCTGTGGGCGGAGCCATGTCTCTGTGTAGGACGACCGCATTGTATTCAGGTCACATGATGACAGAAAACTCTTTCATGTTGAAAAATTCCTTCAGTTTGAAGTGAAACAGACTCGAACGAAGGTCAGAGAGAGACATCGATCATCATCTGAGGAGGAAGTACCGCAGTACAAATACTACTGCAGGACAGTTTTCAGTATCTGTACTTTACTCAGTATTTATTTTACTTTTACTCCCACATTTTAACACAAATATCTATACTTTCTACTCCTTACATTTTCTAAACATTCTTTAGTTTTAATACGTTTGAGGTGAAGTATCCATTATTTTTATTTGACATCATTGTGCGTCTTCACAACATCAACACTGATTTAAATGATGAAACAATAATACATAGACAAAGACAATGCCTTGATGAATCTATCTGAGAAAATCACACACAACAAATGACAGCCCTCTGTATGTAGTGTGTATGTAGTATGTATGTACTATG
>JAPQRN010021906.1:0-15332 GCA_037367275.1 Coranthus polyacanthus | reverse complement strand
AAGGCATCATAATGTTTCAGGTTCTGTTGCTGACATTGAAAACTGGTTTGCACATTGGAGTGAAGTTAATGTTCATTCAATGCTCTTCATATTCTATTAAAATGACATGAGGTTCAGTTCGCTTTGCACACAAACAGCTGCTAGAAATGTCCTTTAAAGGCATTTTAAAAGACTTCTGTCTTTTATACCTTGAGAACATTTCACACCTTGTATTTTCATCACTTTTACTGCAGTAAAGAAGTTGAATCAGTACTTCTACTTTTACCACAGTCTTTTGTTACACAAATATTTGTACTTCTACTGGAGTAAAGAATGTGTGGACTTGCCACCTCTGATTACATGTTAACTGAAATCCTCAGAAACAGTCATGATGCACAAATGTGTTGGCAACTTAAAGCCAAGTGGACTTACTTAGATTTTTAAAGACATCTCCTCTGTCATCCAAAAGGTGTCTTCAGTTTTGTAAAATGAAAAAATACAAAGATAAAGATAAAAATTGGAAACATATATCCCCAACTCTTCTCTAAGTGTCACCCAGCGTATGATTGCGACCACATCATGTAGCCAAAGTCTCCTTGGCAATATGCAAAGATGACTCAGACTCAGGCCGAGCAAATAGACAGCATGTTTTACACTTTGCTGATTGTAGCTGAATTTGAGGGTACAGGAATAATATATTTTTTTCTGTCATCCTGTTCCCACAGAGATCTATTAAAACAGACATCACAGGATGGGCTGGGTGAATGTGTCAAAACACACCTCTGCTGAGGACAACCCTGGGTGATCTTATGAAAATAAGTCAAATGATGAGTTGTTTCATCCCATGGACACTGTTGGATGACATCATTGCTTCTTTAAAGCCACAGCGTGGATATTAGCATCTGAACATGTGAGGATCTGGATGGGTTTGCTGTTTTTAACCCTGTAATGGCCAAATAATCTCAGAGAGGAAAACAGAAACACACAAAATCAGATATCACCATATTTAATCATTTTTTCTTCTTTTTCTCTTTGTTAATTTCTTTTGTTTGGAGAAGTAGGCAAGTATTTAAATAAAACTCATTTGGTATAGGACTTTTCACACAAGGTCACAAAGGGCTTCTCTACATGAAAAGTATCAAATGGTAAAGAAATAAACACTAAAACAACTAAAGCTTAAAAAACCCAATAATTTATATGACAAGGGTCACTTGGTCACTAAAGAGCTTCACAAGAATAAACATTGTTAAAATACAACCATAAATTCAATAAAAGAACAATAATAAAAGAAGACAATAGACCCTAAAAGTGGACAGGATTGTAGTTCTCCACAGCAGGAGGGGAATCAAAGGCTAGTTGGAATAAATGAGTCTTGAGCTGCCTTTTAAAGGTGTCCATAGTAACCACCCATCTTAAGAGGATGAGTTTTCCACAGTGTAGGAGCCACTGGAGAGAGAGGAGACACATGGTCAGAAGACAGAAGTGTCCTGCTAGTGATATGTGTTGTAAGTCCAAGAGGTAGGCTGGTTCCTGATCATGTAGAGATCCTTGTCAGAAACAAAACCTTAAAGTGTAACTTCACCCTACTTCTGAGTGTAACTCCACCCACTGCATGATTTTGAAAAGAACTACAATGTCGGAAAGAGGCTGAGAGGAGGTGTGGAGGAGCTGAATGTCCCGATGGATGTGTAAGACAGGGAGAGGTAGTTCAGGGACATCTGCAGGACAGAGAATCACAAGACACCGACAGAACCATATGACACTTGGAAAGGATTTGTCAGTGTTTTTGTACTGCTTTATTAACTGAAAAAAAAATCTATGTCACTTTAAATGTAGTCTATATTTACAATATGTTTGCTGCTTCACCTTGTTGTCATACAGTCCTTTCTGAAAAGAATGCAAAATCCTGAAGTGCTCTTCAAACCAACCACTCTCGGCTGACAATAACAGCTATTCTGCAGCAGCGTCGATCAGTGTGACTTTGTTTTAACAGGCCTTCACTACAATGCATTCCAAACCTTCCTTCAGTAAAAGTATGTAAGTTTTATCAGCCAGTGTAGTTAAACCACCCTTGCTGCAGGCCAGGAGAGGGGCTCCTCACTGAGTACGAGATTTTCAATACATAGGGTGCCGTCCTGAGACATTGGAAATTGACTACATGGGCCAGGTGACATGCTAAGTAGCAGAAACCTTATCAGGAGGTGGTTGGTGTGGTTATGGCAGAATAGCTCTGGTTGCCGAAACTGGCTCTAGAAACATAGAATGTCTCCATCACAACAAAATCAACACATTTGGAAATTTGTGGTTTTCACTCTATAGGAAGGGAATTAAAATGTATCATCTCACAATAACTAAAGCTGTCAGCTGTAGTGAAGTAAAACATCCAAAATTTGTCTCTGAGATGTAGTGGAGTAGAAGGATAAATCTTCAGAAAATGGAAATAGTCTAGTAAAGTGCAAATAGCCTACCTCAAATTTTTGCTTAAGTACAGTACTTCAATAAAAGTTCTTATATCTGTTCACACCACTGAACAGATGTAACTATTTCTAACATGGTTGGTTACAAGTCTGATTTTCTATTGCAAAAATCCAATTAAAGCACTAGCAACACTAGTCTGATGGATAAAAAAATGCAGTGATTGGAGATTAGGCAGTGAGTTCTTGGAAAATAATTTATTTCCAGTTTTCCAGTTTGACCTCATTACTAGTAGAAGCCAACTGCTTTACAGCCGCAGATTATGTCTTGAATTTGCCATTTTATGTTGGTGATCACCTAGCTCCCTCTAACACTCTGGCCTTAACTTGCAGTTGCAAAATGGCATATTGCATTACTAAACATCCTGAAAAGGTATAATTACAAGATAATTATATGCATTACATCAAGACCAACCCAGTGTGTAATTGAAGTAGAACCAGAATACGAACAGCTAAGCAAGCTTTCCAATCCTTATCAAAACAATAATCCTCTAATTAGATTTACTGTAAACCAATACTCTGAGGTATTTTCTTTTCATTCTTCACAGTGGTGCACAACCTTTGCACGTCCCTCAACCCTCCAGCCCTACACTCACACCCACACATACACACACCTATTCCGCTCATGTGGGACTCCCTCTGCTCGATTCATAAGGTTAAAGTAACAAATTGTTAGTAATGTAAACATCCCATCCACACAATCACTTCCTGCTGCTGTCATATGACTAAATTAACTGGAGATTTTCCTTTGTGATTTCAGCAGTTTCCTAGTGTGGGCGGCTAAAGGACAGGCTCACAGCACACCCTTGTCAACATTATGCACAGTTTCCTTCACCAAAGGAAGCTCTTAATACCTCTGTGAGCCAAATGTACTGTGTCTAAGTTAAAAAAAAGAGTTAAATAGAAACTAATTGAATCACAGTGTTTTTAAGCCTGACTCCTACTGTGTAGAACTACATGGATTGGGGTACTTATGAAAAAAAAAACAGAATCTGACCATCAGTATTGTTCATGAAAATACCCTATGAAACTCTATCCTGTTTAGATGCAGATGGCGCCAGTAACCACAAGATTGAGAGCAGTGGGGAACACAGTAATTCCCCCCCAGGTCCTCATTAAAACAATATGTTTTTGATTGTCAGTGGAGACCAAATTCCTTGATACATTTCTTTAAACTCTTGAGTAACACTGTTTTCTGACTATGAACAGGCTGTAAAATAGAATGTTGGCACTTTACATATAAAACAGCACATGTTGCTTATGCTGATTTGAAATTAAAAATACATCACAAGCACTAACAGCACCTGAACAATACCGACCAATAAGCACATATTTACCATGACTTAATGTGGGAAAATGTAACGTACGATGTACTTTCTGTCTATATTTAAATTCTGCAGACAATGCAGTCAAGGTTTACCACACTCTATCACACTCTTAGTTAACCTCAGGCTTTATGGACGTAGTAGCATTTATGTGAGTGCGTGTATATCTGTGCAAATAAGTAGATAACATTAGACCGTATATGGATGCATGACCTCATGATATATATATATACATATGTATATATATAATGTGATTAAAACATTAAATAAAGGTATGTGAGGTGAGGCAAATGCCCCCTTTCAAACCTCCATTCCTTATGTTCTGGTGCCAACACTGCATACAAGTTATTATCTTGTAGGACCAATTTCTAATATGGTGAAAACAAATTATCTTATTTAATGTAATTTAACTATAGTTATTATGGTGTGTGAAGAAGTAAATAAAACCAGCTTTTTGGACTTAAAGCTGCAGTGCTTGATTGTTTTTTAGCATCATTAGCCAAAAACTCCATAATTCCCTTCCAGCATATTGTAAATCAAGTGGTCTGAGAGGACAACAGACTTCTGCATGTACTCCTTGTCGGTGTTTTCAGGCTGTAGATTTTGTCCAATCACAGGTGTTTTCAGATAGATAGGTTGGTTAAATAAGTAATGTAATTATGTAATTACCAATCGGTGATCAGATTCTGGCAGAGGCGACCTGGACATGACTCTGCTGCTCTACTCTGTGTCTCAACACGGAAGCTTGGAAAAGTAGCTTCACTTTTTCCATAATGGCATGAAATGATGTCAGTTTATCTGTATTTATATTTAGTCTGTAGATTTGGACCTAGAGGAGAGAACTGCACAAGGAAGGTGTGCAGCTTTAAGGGACTCTGTATTATCTCTCTTATCTTGAGTGAAAAACAATGTACAATCAGAAATGTAATATAATCAATGCCATTCATAGTGATAAAAAAGCAACAGCATTAAAAGTGCACCTTCATGTCTTGGAACCTGTGTGAAGCAAAACATAGTCATCTGAAGGTGTGAAGTGTCATATTCCAGTTAGATCACTTGTTAGACTGCATAATAATGCCACTGTTAAACATTTTTCTTTGTGTTGACATTTTTCCACATATTTGAAGAATGATTTAGTTTTTAAGGCAGGAGATATCACACCTTCATAGGTGGCCATAAGAGGCAGAAACAAATGGGGTGGGGGTCTGACGAAAAACTCAAGGGTGGAAGAGTTTGACCTGTGGGAGAAACAACAGCTCAGACAGAGGGAGAAGGTGTTGGAGAGGTTGAGACAGTAAGAGAAATGATGGGTGAACGGGGATGGTAGAAGAAGAAAGCTTTTGGCCTGGGAACACCGGCCTCCCTGCAGACCCGGAGTTTGGCTGCTTCGCTAAAAATGACTTCACAAAACGCACCTGAATACACAGATTTACACACAACCCTGGCTACAGCTTCTGAGCCGGAATATTCGACACACTGCCTACTGACATCACTACAGCTGGTGTGAATTTAGTAGAACTCAGCCTAGGGCCGTCTCCCCCAACAACCCCTACCCCCTACACACAGACACACAAACACCTAAAGGACACACACCAACCCCACCTCTCGCTCACACTCTGTTCTTCTTTTTTCCCTTTGAAAGTTGAGCTGATTGTAACAGTTTAATGTAGAAGCTGATCAACTTGGATCTCTTTGATATGACAACAGACAGTTTGTATAGTAGAAATCATTACTGCAGTAGTGACTTCGCTGCATCATGGTAATGGTTGAGTATTGCATCCTGTTGTGGAAAGTAAGTAAGTGCTAGAGACGGGATGGAACAAAGTACAAATACTTCATAACTATACTTCAGATGAGTATTTATTTTTCAGTTATTCTACTTTTACCAGTCTGTTTTTACACAACTAACTGTACTTCTACTGGAGGGAAGAATGTGTGGACATTTGACACATTTCCTTAATAAGTGAATTAACTGTGATTATTGAATAACAAACAGCTATAATGTGCTCAGGTGTAGAGTGAGAGAGGTGTACAGTTTTGAGGCTGATATAGGCCAACATGTTCATCAACATGATCATTTTATAAATTATACTTCTAGTATTTATATGGCATCACAAGCCTACTACTAGCTTTTACATACAAAATGTACTGATCATACAAAATATGATGTACTCTTGTGAACAACAGTATACGACAGTTACAACTGGCCCCATCTCTATTCTCAATTATTTGACAATATTTTTGTACTTTGACTTAAGTGTAATATTAAAGGTGTCTTATATTATATTAGATTTTTATACTGTAGTACTAATACTTAAATAAGAATCTGAGTATAATGTTTCCACCACTGATTTCATCTTTTACCAGTTATTGTCTTTTTCACAGATGCTGTTGGATTCTCTAATTTGGTTACATTTGAACATATTCAAATCTGGTACAATCAGATACACGACTATCATCAATACAAACACTGAAATATTTTGCATTCTATGGCAGCTTGCATGTATCACTGCTTAGACATGCAAAATACTGGAATCAGTGAAATATATTGGCAGGGCACATGTGCCTCGTTTATAAACAAACTTTATTTTCCCTCCTTCTGTCAGACGTTTTCCACTGCAGGGATGGATGGTTATAATGAGAGTTCCAGCGTCCAGCTATTTTTAAGGTTGGAGACAGGCTGTTATTGCACTGGAGGTAGCGAGGCCTTTGGGGTGGTGGATTATTCCACAGACCTGCACTCCAGACTTTATGGGTCTGAAAATAACTGTCCTACCTAGCCCTCCCAATGCTCCCCCCGGTAATCACAAAGTGCAGCCATCCATAAATGAATGTGGTATCTGCTTAAACTGTCATCTCACCAATATTAGGTGAGCCTGAGTTCAAGTATCTACGTCAAGAAATGGGAAAATAGATCATATGTCTGAAGTATCCGTCTTTTCTAAGAATCTTTGAATCAGATCTGCCCATTCACGCTTGCATCTTTGTACAACATGAAGAAGGTGTCAATCATCAGTTTCCAGGTATGTGCTTTTGGATGTCAAATAGACATCAACTTTACCAGGAACTCTTCTTCTACCAGGAAGATTAATTTAGGCCCATAGATTGTAGGCCTGTAAAGTTACACATTCTCACTTCCAACTTGTCACATACTGACATCACATATTGACATCACATTTCAACACATAGGGTACCCCTAGAGCATCATTTTTCGACGCATGAGGTAGTTCGAAAGACGTTTAGGAAATGCCAGGGTTACAATTTGGTTTGGGAACCAAATAAAAGGGAACCAATAGAAGTTTTATCCAATGGGAAATCACCCCTGTCCACACAAAAAACACAACATTGTTTGGATGATGATAAACTGAAGATAAAAAAAATAAAAATAAAATATGATACTGTGTTTTGCGAAAAAAGATGCAATTTTATGAGAATGAACTCATAAAGAAGGGTAAATATCAGAGGGACAGTCTGTCCCTTACATTAAAATGAGGAATGTAGAGCATCTCCTTAAATTCTACTTTTGTATAGGTTTCACAAATAACAAAATACTCAGTCTTTAGGACTTAAAGTTGGAAAGATCACAAGATCGAAGATCAAAGTTCACAGATTTGAACTTCTGAGGTTTAGTTGGTAATTTATGAGAAAAAAAATATGACTTAACATAACATTCTGGCTTTTTTCTCGAAACATTATGACTTTATTCTCGCAATATTTCGATTTTTTTTCTAGAAAAATCACAACTGTATTCTCATAATATTAAGACTTTATTCTCAAAATATCATATTTTTTTATCTTCAGTGTGGCCCTAATCCAGCTCTGGTATGTAAAGCTTTTTTGAGGCCTTGCTCACAGTTCATTCTGTGGCATGTAATATACTTTACATGATGATGCATTACATGGATTACATCTCTGACCAGGACGCTGACCAGGAGGAGGAACTGTAACTAAGTGTAGTTATTGGTAGTAATTGTTAATGTGTTCAGACCATAATTTTGCAATATGGTTCAGTTTTCCTGTTGTTTTTAGTAAATAACAAAACAGTTATTTTGTGCCACTAATTTGAAAATTTAAATGGTTTTCAAAACAGTGTCCGTGACATTGAAATGAAGCACTCTGTGATAAATTGTACAATATGTTTAATCTGAATATTTGTTATTGTCAAAATAATATCTATATAATTATTTAAAAAAAAAACAAAAAAAGCAGTTGTATGACCTCAGGTCAGTGAAGCCTCCAGGCCATAGATACCAAATGGAGATTCAAAGTTGATAAAAAGATATAACACAAAATTAGATAATATTATATGGACTTTTATGGATTTATTATCAACTAAAATTAATCGGTGATTTTTGACCAGCAACATAATTAAGTTGAAATGAACAGAACAGGAGGATTAAGTTTGCTCTTTAAGTGAATATCCATGCTATATCATGACATGAACCTCCTCAATTTCCAGCCAGCACCCTTTGAAAACTTTCATTTATCATCATCAGCCAGCCTCCATAATGCTCAACCAGGAAGTAGGCTGAATAAAGAAACAGAAACTGTTGCAAATCACAGAGATGTCTAATCACACGGGACTAATATTATCACATGACCTGTGTTTGCTGAAATAGGGTAGGTCATTTGCAGTGGAATTTTTATTTTAAAAATTACAGAAATGTCAGATTCACACTGGATTAAGATCACAGACAACTCTTGCAATTATTACGAATTACCAGAGGTTCACAGTTAATATTATTTAACATTTATTTACAGATCCTCTAAACACTGAATTACCACAATAATAGAAAGGTTAAAACGACATATAGACAGTGTTTGAATGTTGTAAATGTTCTAAATTATTATATAATAAACCTAACAGTTGCAGAATGTTCTTTCAATTTCCAGTTCCAATAAACATCTTCATGGCTGTTGTGGACACCAATATCATTCTGGTTAGTAAAATGGAGTTCTGTTCCACAGTGATCTGATAATATCACCTGAAGTGCTTGATACAGGCATTGATTGCATTTTCTCTTCTCATAATCTCATACAGATAATTCACACTAGACCATGTGTGCATAGTTCTCACATGGATAAATTCCCATGTGGATTTTTTGTTTTGTCAAGCAATGCATTTCTGCACTGCATTTAAAAAAAGCAAACACTAAATGTCCGGGAAAGTGCATTAAACATAAATGACATCATAAAATATAAACAGAATATGCTCTCAGAAGGAGCATCACCTAAATACATACAGTTCAGTGTAACTCACACAGATCTAAATAAGCCATTTACAGTATAGCCTCAACGATCACTGCAGCAGGCGTGGTCTGGACTTTCACAAAGGATGATGGGAGAACATGAAACCAGCAGGGCTCTGATACAGTCCCTTTGAAATGTTTCCAGCTGCCTTGTTGTGTTGATGGCCATCAGACAGGGTGCAACAAAGGCCTTGCTTCTGTGTTTCCTTGCAGGAAATGGCACCTGCTGTTTCTCATTTTAGATGTCATTCACTTCGTAGATGGAGAACCAAACACACCCCATTACTTTTGTTTATTTTGGGAATGCCTTGGGAGTTTGACCCCAAGTTCTTCTATGTTCTGATTGTTTGGTCTTCTCGCCCAGATAAAAAAAAGTTGTGTTTGGATGCTACTACAACTTGTCTTTCATAACATTTAAACAAGTAAGGATATTAGGCAAATTAATTTGCTTTCTGTGGCAGCACGAGGAGGTCATAAGTCATGACCTTTGTTGAGAGTCAAGAGGCCATTAGTTCTTTGCTTAATTTTTCAAATCCTAAATTTATCTGCCATGTCTTTGCTTGACAGGTTTGATTGACAGCTCACCCATCTCCTGAGTCAGACTTTCCGAGTGCCTGTTCGCTGATTAAAACCTATTTTTTTCCTGACAGAAAGCTTGACTATAGTTGTGGTTAATAAGCAAGCACGCCAAAATAATTTTGTTAAGTAAATGTCTGATAAAGTATAACTTTAATTTCAGTGAGCTAGCATTTAGCAGAATTGAATCTGTTCTTTAACAGATTTGACTCTGCTCCTCCTCCTCCCCCGACTCATCAAAGCACCGACCAGCTGGTTCTTTTTTCACACCACCTCAGTTCTCCGTCGGCCCCATCAGTGCTCTCCACTCTTTCTCTTCACCCTGTACACTTCAGACTACCACTACAACTCTGGGAGCTGTCACCTCCAGAAGTTCTCTGACGATACAGCCATTGTCGGGTGCATGTCTGAGAGGGACGAGCGGGAGTACAGGACCGTCATCACTGACTTTGTCAACTGGTGTGAGCAGAACCATCTCCAGCTCAATGCCAGTAAGACAAAGGAGATGGTCATTGACTTCTGCAGGAGAAAGACAGCGCAGCCTGCACAAGTGAACATCCAGGGTCTGGACATTGAGATGGTGGAGACCTATCGATACCTGGGTGTTCACCTTAACAATAAACTGGACTGGTCGAATAACACAGATGTCCTGTACAAGAAGGGCCAAAGTCGTCTCCACATGCTGAGAAGACTGAGGTCCTTTGGAGTGTGCAGGACTCTGCTCCGGACATTTTATGACACTGTGGTGGCATCTGCTCTGCTGTATGCAGTGGTCTGCTGGGGAGGAGGTTGCACAGACCGGGACAGGAAGAGGCTGAACAGACTGGTCAGGAGGACCGGTTCTGTCCTGGACTGCTCCCTTGACTCCATTGAGGAGGTGGGTGAGAAGAGGATGTTAGCAAAGCTCACATCCATCATGGACAACTGCTCTCACCCACTGCATGAGACTGTGGGGGCTTTAAGCAGCTCCTTCAGCAGCAGACTTCGACATCCACCATGCAAGAAGGAGCGCTACCGCAGGTCATTCATCCTATCTGCAATAAGATTCTACAACATCAGCATCACTGGCTGACGTTAACAAAACTGGTTTCCGTTCAAATTTCATTTGCACAACAAATTTTGCACTCATATTTCATTCATCTTTTGTGTACATACTGTTTTCATTAACTCATAATTGTTATTTTGTGTACATACCTATTTTACATACTTATTTTATTACATACTTATTTTTATCACTTAATTATTGTTATTTGTTATTGTTATTTCTTTTGCACTTCTGTTAAATTTTCTTGTGCTGCTGGAACAGTTGAAATTTCCCCCAATGGGAGATCAATAAAGGAATTCTATTCTATTCTATTGGCAATACATGATATACAGTCTCGCAATTCCAGCAGAGCTGTGGATTAGTGGAAAAGTCACATGTGGCAACATTTCTACCCAACTACATTTCAGAGGGAAATATTGTACCTTTTAATTGACTACATTTATCTGATGGCTTTCATTGATAATTACTTTTTTAATTAAGTTTTTGACACACAAAAGAGCAAAACAACCAGTCACAGTAAAAAAGTGTATTCCTCTGTCCATTCTAGCACCAACCCTAGTTAATCAGGATGTTAGTGTGTGTGTGTGTGTGTATATGTGTTTATGATGTTTGTTTTTGTGTGTGACATGGTGTGTCTTAGCCCCTCCCACCTTGGCATTCTAGAGGTGGTTTTGGGGTAGGGGCACTTCAGGCTAAACTTAAAGGGGTTTAGGTTAGACTTTTTACAGGGTCATGCAATGGTCTTACTTAACTCACTGAAGCTCCTTTTTATTGTATTCATTACTAATCACTAGCTCACCAAGCTAATGTATACTATAGTGGCTACACTATCCCTCTTCCTGCTTCACAGAAGGCACTGTATTATTACTTGCCTGGAATTGGCAGCCAGAGAAACAAAGAATGAGAGTTTTCTACTAACTTTCTAATAAATGTCTGAACTGTAGACTGTATATAAAAATGGACACTGTAACACCGTTTTCTCCTGCAGTGAAAAATTTAAAACAAAATCCCCCAGTCACAGGACAGAGCATTAGAGATGCGGTAAAGTGATGGATTGTGGACTCTGATTGGTCATTACTGCTGTCGGTCACCTGTTTTATATCATTAATTTATTAAAAACAAAGTGATTAGAAAGATGAAAACGTTTGAACACAAATCATTCTCATGGAATCTACCCCAAAAGACTGAAATCACAAAAATGTATTGGATGTGTACTTTGAGATTTTAATTTGGCTGAGTTATACTGCAGTCAGCCACCAGTTGGAGATCAACATATTTTGGCTTCACGTTTGGGTAGCTGGTTCTAGGTGCGTTTCCATCCAGCTGTTTTTATTTTCCTTATTTGGCGCCTTAAAAATCCTGAGTGGAAATGCTGGAAATTTGAAAAAGTCTATAAATATTGTGTAGTGTAAAAAGTGTAAAAACATTTTACACTTGGGAGAGGTGGAAAAGTCAGTATAAGAGATTTAGCAAATAACTGTGTCTGCATGTGTGGATCAAAAAGGAAACAGAAATGCTTGAATTAAATAAATTATAGTAAAAGTACAGAAATACCATATTAGATGTAAAACAGCAATGAAATGCCACCATGCATGAAGAGCTGCAGAAAGAAAAACCAGGAAAGATGCTGGAGAGGAGATTTTCTGAAAATTCGGTTCAAATTTGCGATACATTTGGATGGAAATCCGCCTACTGTGCCAAACCTAATGCAACGCAACAGTTTCAGCTTAACTCATTGGATGACAGGTTGTCTTGAGACATTAGATTCTGGACTGGTGAAGAAGCATCTGTATAATCTTCCACGTCCAGTGTGTACGAGTGTTTGAGCTGTGCTCCAGCATGCAGCTGCATCTCAAAGGGTTCAGCTTAACTTCACCATGTGGACTCACGCTCTTACTTAGCATGTCTATGACAGTTGTTTACAAAACATTAAAAATGATATTCACCAATGCCTCATGACAGCTGCCTGAGTCGTTGCCATTTTGTTCAACCTGCATCTGTCATCCAATCTTTCACAGCACTTGCTTGGAAAGTGTACCATGGGATCTCTTTATTGGATGTAAGAACTGACCTCATGGGGAACATTTGGCACAATCAATCTTGTTATTAATTAATCATAATATTTTCTCTGGTTACCACAGATGGAAGCCCTTACTTGGGGCTGGAACTTCCATTATCAAATGATGATAGTTGCATTGACCTATTGGAGCATATACATGTGCAGTTTTCATTGTGTATGTGTTATGTACAGTATCTGTGCTTGTTTCTGAGGTAACTCTCTACAGGTTTTGAGATTAAATGAATCACTCATGGAAGACTGCTTTCTTCAAAGTAAGATGAACATGGAAGTGATGTGAATTATTTGACATTTCATCAAGTTCAAAACAAAGTGAAAGTGAGCAGAGGGTTAAGCCGTTAAAACATTTGGCAGTCCCTCTGGGGTCCAATCCAACCTGTTATAAGTTAATAATTTCTCTTGGAAAATTGTGCCCTTAACATAACCCATTGGATCACTCTAATATACTAACACTGTTTGATTGCTGTCACTTTTATTCAGATGTTTCTTATTAATACGTCATCAATCATTTAGGAAACACAAGAAAAGGTTTATAATTTGTATATTAGGTTTAGTCTATTTCAATAGTCAATTTAATGTTCACACCTTTCATGTTCTGATTTTATATCCCTGTACACAGTTTTAGTCCCCTTCCAAGCTAAAACTATGGGGCCCAACTCAAAGCAGGTCAAAGAGCTGAGGAGGGAAACAATTTGTCTGACATTTATATGTATGATATGCCTTGGCTTTTCATGTTTTCTGCAAGATGGAAAAGTTATTATACAACAGTTTTTGTGCATTTTAACCAACATGTGGAAGTGCTTAAGTTATAAGTGTTTAAAAAAAAAAATTGTGCATTGATGTGTGTGCAACACTGTTGGCATAGCTCCAAAAGGCTTCTCTTCCCTAAAAGGCTTAGTGGATGTGATGGAGAGGAGAGATTACTTGTTTCAACTGTGTGACTTCATATCAGTGAGATGACAGATGTGAAGGACCTGGTCAAACACTGGATGCTATAAGTTGTGAGAACAGATGACGGCTTTGAAACACAAACTAGGGCTGGGCAATATGGCCAAAAAATGAAATCTTAACTTTTTGTCAGTGCTATGGATAACTGATGATTCTAACAGGTTTTTTCAGTCAATTTGAACTCAAAGCAAAACATAATTTAAAAGTAGTTAAATATTAAGTCTATACACAGTATATGTGAAATATAAACAAATAAAAACACTACAAAACAGCACTTGCAAGGCCAGCAATGTGCATTATTTGTTAAAAAGTAAAAAATATTTTAAATAAAATATAGCAACATTAATAGCAATGGCTATATATATATATTCACAATTAATATATTATAATCAATGGGTTGCATTTAGAAGTTTGGTTGAACAAGACAGGAAGCACTAATCTTGATTTTTGATTTTGGCATTTTTCACTGAATTAAATCGATATGTTGCCCAGCCAAAATATTATTTTATGATGCTGGATGTCCTTATCAAATGGGGTCACAGGTTGAAAATGTGAGGTGAACATACAAATAATAACCAATAGAATAACAAATTAAGGACAAACCAACTTCTGTCTTATTAAGGTGTTGCAACACGTGTCACCAGAACAGTTCATTGCTCCTTGTGACTCCAGTGTGTGAACTCTACTGGATGGATGAACACCATTCTAACAAAACATATTTCCTCATTTTGTGTTTTGATGATCGGGGTATAGAGCACTGTCTAACACATTGGTCCAAAATCTCCCATAGGTGTTCAACTGGGTTGAGATCTGAAGGCATATGATTGACATCATTTTCATCAAAACATTCAAGTTGTCAAAACATTCTTGTCCTATGGATGGGTGCCTCTCATTTCCCTATTTTCCTCCAGCCTGTGACCCAGAAATGCACATCATCTTTTTCTTTGTCTCAATTCCTAAAATACCCATCAAGGACTAAGGATGCTTTGAGGAGCTATGACCGACAATACACAATACACAGCTGTATCCTTTGTGGAAGTCTTTTCAGTGATCGGACCTGTGAAGTGTAAAGGACACATGATACATCTGAATTATACAAATCAAAACAGGAGGAGGATTTTTTTTTTAAATTCCCTCATTCATAACTTGCAATACTTATTTGACATCCCTACATGCCCAACTGGACACATTATGCCACATTGTAAATTGAATTAAAAGTTAATTATAAGTTTACATGAACACTGTCCTGCTAATCTGACAGAGATCACAAAATGCACTTCCACTAAATAACAGACAGATGATGCAGCTGTACCACATGGCATGTTTCCAGCTCAAGAGGCAAGGATGTCTCATTTTGTTAAATGCCTGTTGCTTTGACTCATCTTTCCTCAAGTCTCCTCCTCAACGTCCCTGCTCACATCTCAGATGGGAGGGACTAAGAGCAGAGGAGTCAAGTAGAAGACTTAAGGAAGTACAATTTGGGAAATGAGAAGAGAACAGACCACTGCCATCAGGATATCATATATATATATATATATATATATTCATTTGCAGCCTCCTGGACAGTGAGCCTTCCCTCTAAGGCACAGGTGTCAAACTGCGGTCCTCGAGGGCCACAATCCAGCATGTTTTAGATGTTTCCCTCTTCCAACACACCTG